>PNEQ01092547.1:0-58495 GCA_003012365.1 Medauroidea extradentata
CAATGTTGACAGTATCCAGGTTGTTGGATAGTATGCAGAATATTGCCAGTAACGAGGTTGTTGAATAGTATGTAGAATTTTGACAGTATCCAGGTTGTTGGATAGAATGTAGAATGTTGACAATATCCAGCTTCTTGGATAGTATGAAGAAGGTTGACAGTATCCACGTTGTTGGATAGTATGCAGAATGATGACAGTATCCAGGTTATTAGATAGTATGCACAATGTTGACAGTTCTCATGTTGTGTGATAGTGTGTAGAATGTTGACAGTATCCAGGTTGTTGGGTTGTATGCACAATACTGGCAGTAGCTAGGTTGTTGGATAGCGTGCACAATGTTTACATTATCCAGGTTGTTGGATAGTATGCACAATGTTGACATTACCCATGTTGTTGGATGGAATGTATAATGTTAACAGTATCCAGGTTGTTGGATAGTATGTACAATACTGGCAGTATCTAGGTTGTTGGTTAGTGTGCACAATGTTGACAGTATCTAGGTTGTTGGGTAGTATGCAGAATGTTGATAGTATCCAAGTTGTTGTGTAGTATGCACAATGTCGACAGTATCCAGGTTGTTGGATAGTATGCACAATGTTGACATTACCAATGTTGTTGGATGGAATGTATAATGTTGACAGTATCTAGGTTGTTGGGTAGTATGCGGAATGTTGACAATATCCAGGTTGTTGGATAGTATGCACAATGTTGACATTACCCATGTTGTTGGATGGAATGTATAATGTTGACAGTATCCATATTGTTGGATAATAAGTAGATTGTTGACAGTTTCCAGGCTGTTGGATAGCCTGCAGATTGGTGGAATGCATACAACACTGAACCGGTCAGGCTAACTTGGCACATAATTACTAGTTATCATCGATTTCTTTTATGGCAGTTACTGTGATTGATCGACATACGACTATATGTTATAAATTGTTATAAAATTTCTTCTCTGTCATCCTTGTTCTTATACGTAAATTATTGACTCCAATTATAACATATGACTAATACTTATATTAAAATAAAAATTATATGTCCTGAAAATTGTTCTTACATTATTTTATCTAGGTCACACGGACGACAATTATTTAATACACTGGTACTACCTTTAACCGTGATATATTTGGTTTAATATTTCATTACAAATATGAATTAATTCATATATTTTAAACAATAATTATTGCATCATAAAACAAACATGAATACTAGTTCTTCGTTTTGACCTCTTCTCAAACTGACAATCAGGTTTTCATTATAGCTACTACTTATATATAATTTGTCTGTTGTTAAGATCAACGTGAGCTGGGACAATCATAGTAGGTTTCGTCTGAGCCGACAATGTGCACTAAATTTACAGAAGATGAGATATTTACATCAGATTCACGTGATTTGAAGCTTGTATTATAAATTCAGTCTACAATGTATATACTTGCTAAACTCACACCCCAAAAATAAAAAAAAAAAACTTTGAAATTCAAAATATTTCAAGCCTGGTGATAAAGATATGATGTCTGTGACAAAGAAACTTGATTATATTTATCCCATGAAATAATTATGTGTATGTGATAATGGGTCTTCGACTAAGAAAAGGTACCTTCACCGAGAGCAAGAATTGTTTCATTATAATAAATATATCTGTTTGGTTCATGTTTGCTTCAGCTAAAAATTTTTTGTTTGCAAGACCAAGCCTTGAGTCCTCCAAACAAATTTTAATTATTTACCTCGACCAAATTATTCATTTAAACGCATTTTGTTTGGGCCAAACGTATATTTGGTTACTATACAACGTCAAATAAATATTTTGTGTAAACAAACAACTCGTTACAACATGTTAACAAAATAGTATTGTAAATTATAAGTGATGTGCTTTGAACTAACAATTTTTTTAATGGTCTAAATGATTTTGTTGGTGAAACTGTATCAATTTGGTTGACTTGTGGAAGGTGGCAGACTGGCGTGCGTTGCATGAGCGGTAAGATGGCGAACACTGTATACCTCGAATTTCAAAATATAAGCTTGTGCAACAAGTAGGGCGTCTAAACTGTTAATCAGCATAATAAAAGGATCTTAATTTTATTTGTAACAATTTCAAAGTTGCTAATTCGAACCATCAAGAAGAAAATGCCATAAAATTAAAATACACCGCTACTGCACGTCTCGTTCTTAATACTGTGGTGGACAGCGAACATTTTAATATTATTTGACATCGTTTCCCTTCTCGCAGACGGAAGACAAACATGTTTGAAAATACAGCAGTACAATTGTAAAACAGTCTCATAGTCACCGAAGCACTCGCAGCTCAGTTGATTAGGCCATTAATAGAGAGGGGCCATTCAAGGTTTAGTGGTTCAAATCTCAGTATATCGATACTACTTTTTAATTTCCAAAATTATTTAAGTTTATAAGAAATATTTTTTTTTCGTTTTTAAAATATTGTATGTTCATTTAATATGTTCAACGAAATATTTTTATCATCAGGTAAAACTTTTGTATTGTTAACAAAATACAGCCATTTGCCTCAAACAAATCGAGGGAACAAAATAATTGGGTAAGAGCAAACAAATATATAATTGGCTATATACAAACATATGATTTGGTTGATTCAAACAAATTTTGTTTGCATCTATAACATTATTTCTCAGTGTTGTTTTTTATTAGGCGAGGAACGGACGAAGATAGTGGCGATGTTGACACTGTTGAAAGTAATATCGACACTCTCCCAGATATTCCCAGTGACAAGGTAACGACGGGCGATATGGAGATGATGGAAACTGATAAACATACTGGCTATAAGTTATTATATTACCACATTGACGTGATGGGCAGACTCAGAGGAAATTATTCTCCTGTTAATGAAATATATTGGACTCTGCAATAATTGAAGGGACGAGGCTAATAATTTTTAATAAACGTGTTTCTTAATCCAGTTTCATAGTGTATTTAAACAACACCGGCAATCTCAGACAGGTGATTCCTTATGTAAAAAGTAAACAGAAAATAGGTTTTGCACTTTTCGCCTAAACTTTATAGTAAATGAGTAATATGGCTTTTAATACCAACATTTTAAATAGTGTTCCCTTGAAAAATCACAATCGTAATGGCACAAGAAAACAATATTTTCAGCAATGCATCATGTTATTCGGATCTTCAAACCAACAGCAAATGGTACTTGATACCTTTCACATTTACGAAAAAAAAAAAAAGGGTTGGCAACACTCATATTTAACGTACAGATTTTCGAACATTTGGATATGATTTATTAAATAATGAGACTTGTGTAGGAAAAAAGGTCTTCTTGTTGCAATTGTCTAGGCCATACTATAATGCTCAGAATACATTTGAAGACCCGCGCAGACACACAGAGCCTAGAGCATAGGCAATGCTGCGAACATGCGTGAGACATGCTTAGCGCACAGACGATGGTGGACATTCACTGTAAACAACACGTACAGTACTGTTAAAGTCGCAGACCAGTTGATTCCTGGCATTATGCGAACATATCGTTGCAGCCGTTTATGAATGAAAATGTTGGGTCACAGGCAGTTGAAACATGTCGAAACGGTATTGCGTTCGTTATACCACCCATGAACTAAACACGAATAATTCGGTGAGGTAATACTTGATAGTAATATTACTACTCTGTCGGTATTAACGTAATTTATGTAAATTATAGCAGCTACAACCCGAAACAGGCAGGGTATTAAAAGCAATTTATATACAAGTTTAGGATCTCAACCCGCTGCATTAATAAAAGGGTTATGATCCGTCTTTGATAATGTGGTAGATCATGACTTCACTAAATTTAGAACTTGGGTGTGGTTACAAACACAAAAACAGTTCAGACAGACATTATTATTTTTTAAACAATAATTACCAGAGCATTTGGCTGCATATGATTTCTTATATTTCTTACAATATTGCGGGACCGCGGCGGCCTAATGGTCACGACGCTTGCCTCCAACTAGTAGATATGGTTATAATTCTAGCCGGGGTCACACTAGTTTTCACACGTGGGATCGTGCCGATGCCTGTACGATGCGGTAAGACGGTGGCATTTATCTGGATCCTCCCATTTTCCTTTTCCTTCATTACCAGGGTCGCTCCACGTTCACATAAAGTCACAACTCTTTGGCTCTTTAGACCTTAGATGTTACGAAACATCCGAATATTACATTTATTTTATAACAGTATTACTGCAAGCCATCCTTAATGTTCTTTGCTGATTATTAACTCATTAAGTCGCTGTTATCTGTGTTGTTTTTTTACTTTTGCTAATGTCGTAATTTTTTAAATTTCAGTACTTAATGTAATGTGACATTGCAATGAAGCAATACTTAATTTTATAATGCACTTCACCAAAAGTCACAACCCACACAGCTACCACAGTATGTGTTCTGCTTGTAGCCTACATGTTATGCAGGCATACCACTTCTTAAAATATTTGGGAAAGCTGTTTTTTTCCTATAAGACTAAACTGTCTGGACATTTTTTTATTGGCAATCACACGCATGTTCTATTTAAAGGAACTTCATGACCTACCTCATTTTCAAAGATGTAACATGACTCGTCTATTTCTGCATCAAGTGTATCCTACGTGTTCGCAAATCAAATTCTTTTAAAACCCTTAATTTCTGGTGTTGTAGGCCATACTTTACAGAAACTACATTAATACCGACACAGTAGTAATATTTTCTTCAAGTATTAGCTCACGTAGTTATTCGTGTTTGGTTTATTGTCACTACGACGAACGCAATACCGTTTAGACATGTCTCAACCGCCTGTGACATACGATATTCGTTCTTAACTGTCTGCAACGACATGTCCGCATAGTGCCAGAAATAAACTGGTCTGTAATTTTAACACTATTGTAAATGTTGTTTAAAGTGAACGTCCACCATCGTCTGTACACTAAACACATCACATGGGTGTTCGCAGCATTTCCTATGCTCTAGGCTCTGTGCGTCTGCGCGAATATTCAAGTGTTCCTGGAGTATACACGGTATGTCCTAGACAGTTGCAACTAGAGCACCATTATAGTTAATACGGAAATGTTCGAAAATCCCGACGGTCAAATATTTGTATTTAATTAGAGGGTAGCTATTCCTGCTATTTTCGTAAGGGTGGAAAGTATCAAACAGCATTTCTGTTGGTTTGAATATCTCAATAGCACTAAGCAATTCTGAAAATAATGTAATTTTTATAGTTTATTTTTCAGTATTTTATGGAAATAATATTTAAAATTAAATATTCAGAGCCTTGTTACTCCCTTACTATTAAGTGTAGGCGAAGTGCAAATAAATGTTCTGCTTATATTTATTCCCCTTATAGAATCACCTACCGGAGTTTGTTTATTAATAGAATCACCCTGTGCGTGTTATATATATATATATATATATATATATATATATATATATATATATAAACAAACATGTTGTAGAGAGAGAAAGAAAGAGAGCTAATTGTGTAGTTGAAAAGTAAGTTAGACGAGCCTAATGTGAAGAGCCAATCCAAATACTCTAGTGTTAAGTGTGGCTTAATAGTGCACTCGTACGATTGTAAGGAACTGTCCCGCCTGTTTCGGTCAAATGTTTGCTATTGTTGGCTGCAACATCGCCCGTGATGACATCTTCGCTTGTGACCGCGACTACTTCTGACATGATGACGAGCTGGTCGGCAATGTTGACGATTACTTCTGCCATTCCTGGGTCTTCCTTGAACATGCTGGCAACATTCTGACTTGAGTCAGTGCAGTATTTGTGCCGTTACTACCACGAGGACGCTGTTGATGTTCAACTTCTCAGTGCGACGACACGAAGCTGAGTGTGAACGGAAACTCTGTTTTAAAATGTGAATAAAACAAATACTGATTCTTATGTCCCGTCGGTCATTACAAGTTCTAGACTAATATTAATATAAATATAATATATTGATGTCGTAGTTACCATTTAATGTGTATATATGTTACTGCATATAAAAAAGGAAAGTACCATTGTCAGTATTCTACAATACACTTCCCATGTAACAGTTAGTTCAGGTTACTTTAAATTAGTCTATATGGTTTTAATTAGTTTCGATTAGTTTAGAATTTTTAAAATAAGTTTAAAGTTACTATTAGTTTAAATACGGAAACATGCTATGTTACGATCCAAATGTCGGTTTAATAACTGCTTCATTTCATATAAGTTTCGTGTAATTTTATGAATTTTATACGATTACATAGCTCTGCAGTAGCTTGCAAGTGCATTGCAATGATTGACAATTTCTTTGCGGTTATATTTGTAATAAGCGCCTCTGTAGGCAGAAACATTGATTTTAAAATGTTACTTTAAACGCAATGTTCGGTTTTATTTTTGGGACAACATCAGTAGTAAAAAATCCTGCATCGACCTCTGTCGAACCGTACATGAGTAATGGTCCTGAAAAATGCTTCCAGCTGAAAAAAAAAAATCGTAAATACGGCGCTGAAGCGTTGGCGAGATTTCGCTTCAGCATATTCATTGCCAGCAAGTGATTTATGTGCCCGGCTGGTCGTAAATAAAATAAACTAATCTGTAAATTAAAAGTGCTACAGTCATGCGAATACAGATATGTGTAAAACAGCTTTACATTTTAAACATGCATCCCGCAATCAGTTGCGGAAATTTCGGTAACCTTCCAGATTATAATTTTAGCCACATTTACATCGGGTCTGTATTGATTTAAAGTTACTGCCTCGTTCCTTTCTCATGCTGCCTTGTAAATTGCTGCATAAATAATTACACATTTATTGTGTCCGTCTTAGATAAAAGAGTTACTATAATGTGTATTTCAGTAGCTTAGCTTTGAAACATAGTTAAACATTATTGAAATGTACCACCAAAGCCAGACCTTCGAGACCTCGGGGAAGAGAAAGCTGTCTTTTATCTAAGCGAAGTAATGATCTTTCCAAAGAAGCCACTCTGTATTCGCAGATAATTGAGAATTATATTTAGTAGGCAGTGGGAAGATATGAACTACGTACCATAATTTCGAAACAATATACGTGTTAATGTTCCATTATTGTGTAAAGATTTATATTTCGGAACTGTGACAGTAACCAGCTTCCACAAACTTCTGATACTCTTAAAATTTCAGCTCCAGTAATATGAGAGCAATGCGTTTGGCATACATTTAACTCCTAGGACTTATATTTGGATAACCGTTACATAAGAGGTAGATCATTTCTGTAGATGTACGAAACGAAAGCATTAAAGTTTTGTGTGTTCGTTTGTACATTTGAAACAACTTCAAATTATTACAACTATCTTGCAGAATGTTTACTTCTTATCTGTGCGTGTTACGCATGTAACATCATCAGCAAATGAACTGAATTTAAAAGCATGCCTCGCCGTTGACATGTTGGAAAAGTTTAGCATTAAGTACGTTCCAATAGTTCGATGTAGATGACAAAGAAGCACTCTAGAGAGTGAATTGTGAGAAAGTCCTGCTAGATCCGTATTAAGTCGAAGAATTGGGTAATTTTGTGTCATGTACTGCTGCTAGACTATGCATGATATTATTTCCAAAGCAGAACATTGTGTAGGCCCTCTAACATATTACGTTATATACTTCATACGGGCTACCAAATCTTTCGCTATAATTTTGTAGCCCATAAAAATTAGGGTAATTGGTCCCTAAGTTGTTACTGAAGTGGAACTACTTAACTTCGAAATTAAATTTTCTACGACTTCTTTGGGAAGAGCTAAGTCTGCCACAGTGAGAAACTCTACATACCATTTCATACATTTCTAGCCCTAATGTGTCCTAGAATTTATCATAAAATGCATAGTTACCCATCTATGGCAGAGTATTTTGGTTTAGACTTTGTTTAGCTTCTGTATATGTATGTGTGTATATATATATATATATATATATATATATATATATATATACTAGCAGTCCCCCGCGGCTTTGCTCGCGAGTATTATTCGTAACTGATAATATTTACTTTAATTTAAAAACCTCTTTGTACACAAGATTGTTACTTCAGTCATCAAGTGTTAGAATGTCCAAGCGGCTAGTTGAACTAATTCTGCAGCAGGATAAGTAGCTATAGCTGTCCACGCGAAAAGCAGTCTTAAGTTTGTCCCTGCCACTAACAGCGACTTCGCCTGGGCCTTATTTATAGCCCTGCCTATTTGACGTTGTGGGGTAGTTACAGACACTTAAGGTAAGAGGATAATCGAATGAGAAACATCTGTTTACCCTGTACACAACTATGGGGGACGGTGCCCTCAATTATATATTTTCAAATTATTCCCCTTAACTTTATTGTCATTACAAAGTTTCAGAGGGTAAAGGTTTCGCGGAAACGTATTTGGTGCCACAAACTTGAGATTAGTGAGATAATATATCGTCGGTTTACTGCCAAAAGTGACAAAGTCAAAATGAGATAAAATTATAAAAAATGCTAGGAATATGTATATGTTGTTCACTAACAATTGCCCAAATTTAAAGTCTATTCGTCGTTTCGTACTGTTGTGTCACAGTATTGTAACATACGAAATTTTTGTTAATACCTACAATTTAATGCTGTTTTTTAAACGAAATAGCATTTATGACTTAATCACTTTTGGCAGTATACCTACGATATGTCAGGTGTTATTGTAGAGGAACATAAGTGGAAAGCGAACTGCAATTTTACCCCTTTTAAACACTACATGTAAATTGCACTAATTCGATCTGCCTTGTAGTTTTTGTGTGTCAGAATTGAACGTTCGCACGCAGCTTTTAAAGGAATTCGAGCCCAGAACCTCCCGCAATTCAGACCTGAGTAACAAACAACTGCGTTACGTAACGTCGAAATAATACATAAAAATTTATTAAAAAAATTAAATAAAATATCTGTGTCCTGGGCTCATAGAGATTGTACAACACAACGTCTCGATAGGTTACTGTAGTGAAACTCCTGTATAGGTTGTTTCTAGCTGCTCGTTCCTGCTTTTCGGATCGTCTGCCTTGAATATTGACCAACTTAGTTTTATTCTTAATAATCACGCTTCTTATAAAGAAAAAATGTACATACATATGTTTTAAATATTTACGTAAGCATCACTCTGACGCGAACAACACCTCAATATCGCTACTAGTTAGATAGATATCGTGGATTTATGGAAAACAAATTTTGTGCTTTTTTACCCTTTTGGGTGTTGAATTTCGAAATATTTTAAATTGACATCTTAGACATTTGTATAAGTATCCAACTGAAGTATAATCACATCGCTAGCCCGTTCAATCGAATTAAAATCGATCATTCACTTAAAAAAACCCATACCAGTCCTGCATAGTATTGAGAAATCGAATTTTGAAAAATCCGAAAACAGTTTTGCGATAATTTCTGTAATCATCTTCCTGAAGCAAAAATTAATTTTATATCTCGACGGGTTCGATAGATATCGAGGATTTATCTCAAACACATTCAAGGCCTTTTCACCACCTAAGAGAGTAAATATCGAATAACCCTTGACTCACGTTTTAGAATACTTTATTGGTATCTCGTGGACGTGAAAAACACAACATTAGCCCGCTGGGTTCAAGATACATCGCCGATTAATTGAAAACGCTTTTCACCACTTTTCACCCCTTTTCACGTCCTTAGGTGGGAATTGCGAAAATTCCTGAAATTACTTCTTAGGTATTTGAGTAAGCATCAATTCTAAACAAAAATCACGTCGCTATATAAAAAGCTATGGGATCGATATATATAGAATGTAAGTCGAAAACACATATTACCCCTTTTTTTAACCAGTTTAGGCCGAATTCAGAAAATATATTTTTAATGGAACTTGGGATATTTACAAAAGCACCAATTTAAAGCAATGAGCGCATCGATATCTCGATTGATTCGATATATATGGAAGGATAATCGAAAACACATTTCACGTATTTTCGCCCCTTTAAATAAAGAATTTCGAAACGTCTTTAAGTCCTGTCACAGGCATTTTTAAAAGTAACCAATTAAAGTTAAAATCACGACAATAGTCAATTGTGTTTCAAAGATATAGACGATCCATAAAAAACTAATTTTGCCCCTTTTTACTGCCTGGGGGTCGAATTTCAAAAAACCTAAAATTGCTTTTTGGGTATTTACGTAAGTAATATTTTTAAGTGAGTATCAACTCTCTATACCGAAGGGTTCGATGGATATCGATATTTGATTGGAAACACTTTTAAAGTGTTTTTACCCCCTTAAGTGTTGAATTTTGAAAAACTCCTAAATTGGCTAATATGCATTTTTACAAAAGTCCTATTAAAGTAAAAATCACGATGATTGGCCATCGGGTTCGAGCTCTATCGACGTTTCTTCGGAAATACATTTCACCCCCTTTTCACCCCCTTAGAGGTCGAATTTCGAAAAATCCCTTCGTAGTGCTCGCCTACGACCTGAAGGGAACCCCCACAAAAAATTTCACGATTCTAGGTCCAGTGGTTTGGGCTGCAGTTTGATATGTCAGTCAGTCAGTCAGTCAGCTTCCATATATATATATATATATATATATATATATATATATATATATATATGTGTGTGTGTTGTGTATGTGTGTGTGTGTGTATATATATATACATACATACATATATACTAGCTGGCTGGCTGCGACTTTGCCCGCGTGAAATTATGTAACGTAATCAATAACTCTGGATAAAATATGTGATGAATGCATTTAACAGCTATTGTACTCAATAACAGTGAACTATAAATTGTCTTAGCTCAGTGTAAAGAGCAATATGCTCGTATGGTGTAATAATAATTGCAAAGTCTTGCACGGGAAACGAACCCGTAATCCCACCCCTTCCACACCACAAACTTTATACAATACCTGAGTGAAATAATGTGATACCGACGGCGTGTGCTGGCAACACCAGCATATTTTACATTCGTATGTCTCCATTTTCTACGATGTTTATAAATTTACAAAATTTTTCGTAGGTTAATGGTATGAGAAAGTATTTATTAATTTGTAATGTTATCTTATGAAAATAATATCGAACAAAGTATGTCTATATTCTAAAATCACGATAACATTTCAATTTATACATAACATATGTATCAGGGTCATAGAAGAATGTATACAAACCTTGAACTGCCCATAAATCAATGCGATACTGTAGAAGGAACAGCGCTCCTGTCGGCATGTGCTGCAACCAAATAAAACGTCTCGTGTTTTTCTTATGAGTTTACCTGTATTGTGCTTGTACAATATTTGGTGATAATTTTTTCGTGTGTACAGGCTACAGTCCAAAGAGGTTTTATTTATGAGTAGGTTGGCAAAAAGAAACAACTGTTGAATTATTTCTCCGTGATAATTCTCTTTTTTCGGGAGACTGTATATTTTACTGCTTTTCACCTATTTAATTTTTGAATGTCATAAAAACCTTAATTTGATTCGTAGATATTTAGAAAAGCTTCATTCTTATCAAAAAACCATCTCGATATATCAACAGGTATAAGCGGTACAGATAATTATTTGAAATGACATTTGATTTTTTTAAAAGCTTTCAAGGACGAATTTTAAAAAATCCTGAAATTACTTTATTTGACATTTACGTAAGATTTATTTTAGAGCTAAAACCATTTCAATATTTCCACTGGTTTAGGAGATATTTGAGATTAATAATAAAATCACGTTATATTTTTTAAGAACATTCAAGGACGAATTTCGAAAAAATTGTAAAAATGATTTTTAGATATTTAAGCATCATTTTAAAAAAATCACACCACTATCTGAAATGGTTTAGGAGAAATCACGGAGTAATGAAAAACACATTTTACGGCTATTGACCCCCTTAATTTTCGAATTTCGTAAAATCGAAAAAATCGCCAATATGCGATTCTTTGGGCAATATTATGAATTTAAAAATTTGTGATGGCATTCCCGGTTAATGAGATATCAAGTATTCTTTTAAAACACATTTCACCCCTTTATTATGGAATTTCGAAAAATTCCTTCTTAGTAGGTGCCTACGGGGCAGGGGGAAGCTTCCCTCAAAATTTCATTGTTCTAGGTCCAGCGGTTTGGGCTGTGCGTTGATGAGTGAGTGAGTGAGTGAGTGAGTGAGTGAGTGTGTCAGGACACTTTTTTTTATGTCTATACAAGCAGCCTTGTTCTGGTTCATGCTGAAGCGTTCCGTCAAGACGTTCAAGGTTTATTGTCAAATAAAACGGCACCGAGCAAGAAGAGTTCACTGAAATGTTTGAATTTATTCATAGATATATAAAAGAAAGTCGTGTTAGTTACACTATTTATAACTCAAGACAAGGTTGAACTGATTTGGCTGAAAATTGGTGGGGAGGTAGCTTAGAACCAGGAGAAGGACATAGGATACTTTTTTTTTTATCCCGTTCGACTGCGTTCCCGTGTGACGTCAAAGAGAATACAAGTCACTATAAAATGTGGTATAACAAAAACGAATATGACATGGAATAACAAAACGCAAATGACAGCTAAACATAATTTTGTCTATGGATAAGTATGTTTGAAAATTTGATAGTTATAAATTTTGTCAGAAATC
This sequence comes from Medauroidea extradentata, assembly GCA_003012365.1. Taxonomy (NCBI): domain Eukaryota; kingdom Metazoa; phylum Arthropoda; class Insecta; order Phasmatodea; family Phasmatidae; genus Medauroidea; species Medauroidea extradentata. The sequence goes on from PNEQ01092547.1 coordinate 12,532, forward strand.
AGTAATCAGTAATAACCAGTAATTTGTATTCTCTTTGAATCATCATTGACAATGCCGCGACCAAGACGATAGAATCTTTCCCGACAAAGCATGTTCACGGGTAGGAAGACCATCTGCGTTGTTTGTTCTTGCGCATGATAATAAAACAAGTGAAGAGTGCAACCTATGCACCAAAATACATGAAAAATAAAGAATCATTAAAATACTTAAACCAAAATATGCTTACTTATTGCCTCTAAGACGGAACAGAGTTCGCAGGGCCAGCTAGTATTAAGATATATATATATATATATATATATATATATATATATATATATATATATATATATATATATATATATATATATATAAAAGGAAGTGCCCCACTCACTGACTGACTGACTCATTCATTCATTCATCATCAACGCCCAGCCCAAACCACTGGACCTAGAAACGTGAAATGTTAAGGGAAGTTTCCCCTTGTGGCGTAGGCGCGCACTAAGAAAGGAAATTTTGAAATTCGGCTATTAAGGTGGTGAAACGGGGTGAAATGTAATTGTAAATCTTTGATATTTCTCGAACCCGACGGGCTATCGTCGTCTTATTCACTTCGTTAGGTCGCAAATACAAATGTCTAGAAACAAATTTCAGGTTTTTTCGAAATTTTCATAGTAAGGAGGTGAAAAGCCGTTTAATTCGTTTACAGTAAATTCTCTCTTCCTCTTAAACCACCTGCGATATCGAAGTGATTTTTTCTTTAAAATGAAGCTTACGCAAATACCTAAAAAGAAATTTCACGATTTTTCAAAATTCGTCCTTGAAAGCCGATAAAAATAAAACGTGTTTGAGAATAATCTTTCGTAACACCTGAAATAGTTCAAAATTTGTTTCCTTTTTATTTCTTGCTTATAGTTAAACCTCTTTGGACTTTAGCCTGTACACGCGAAATAACTCTCATGGCCTGTCTTGAATAATTTGTAGTTACGTCTGTGGAGTTGCAGGGGGGGGGGATATGTTATTTAATTAGGTTAATTTAATTTCATATGTACTAATTTAGTTGCAGCTGGACGCAAAACATATATTCAGGTTTTTTTTAAAATTCGGATTTGGAAGAGGGTTAAAGAGGAAAATTTAATTTTTTTAATATGATCTACATAGCTATAGAATCCGACGGGCTATTACAGAGATTAACACGTCAATTTGCTATGTATACGAATGGTAAAATAATTATTTCACACCCTTTAAGGGTGAAAAGTATAAACTTTTAAGGGACTTCCTAGCAGTCCGTGAAATACGTTGCAGAGGGTTAGAGTAATCTCTCTCTCTCTCTCTCTCTCTCTCTCTCTCTCTCTCTCTCTCTCTCTCTCTCTCTCTGTATATATATATATATATATATATATATATATATATATATATATTTTATGTTGGTTTCTGTACGCTTCAAAAACTCAAAGTTCTGCTGCACCGATCAAGCTGAAAGTTTAGCATGTTATATAATCCGCATCAAGGATTGTTTTTATCTAATTTGCGACCGCGAAAAAAAAAGCGAGGAAAACACTCGCTGACAACTCAGGTATTGTATAAAGTTTGGGGTGTGGGAGGGTGGTGGGGCTACGGGTTCGTATCCCGTGCAAGACTTTGCGATGGGAATTACTATGACATCATACGAGCATATTGCGCGCGCTATTTACACTGTTATTGAGTACGCTAGCTGTTAAATGCCGGGCAGCTGTTTTGCGGTGGAAGCCGCAGCCGGGCAGCTGTTTTATAGAGAAATAAAGATGAATTAAAAAAGAAGCTCTGCAATTAAAGTACGCTTAGCGCAGTGGACTGGACAAATCTGTTTGTATTTGATGTTTTAATGATAAACAGTGAATAAAGTATAATATAGTATCACTAAATGTTAGTTACACTTTTCTATAGTACACTAGCTGTCCCGTTGCGGCTATATATATATATATATATATATATATATATATATATATATTAGCATCAGTAGGTTGTTGTAATAAATATTAGTATTTATCGATGTTAAAGAATATCCATAATTTTTGGCATGGCAGTTATATTTACATGTTGTTCTGAAAACTATGTGAATTTTGGTAGTGTAACATCTCATGCGCTTGTTATGCGCACGCAGTAACGTAGACAAACTCAGTCTTTCATTTGTGGATTGACTATTATCCAGTGTGTTGTATGTATTTAAGTTTTTGACAGTGTAATTTTAATATTATTTTCAAAACCCCCTAATACGAATACACATTGCTTGGTCAGAAATAATAAAACTACTTAACTCACGTAGGGTACGTTAGTAAAAAATATACTATAGATGCTCCGTCCATCCAACCTGCTGCTATTTTGCTTATAAAAAATCTTGATAATGTTCAACTCCACTAAACCGTGTCTCTACACAGTTATTTTTTTATTTCGTATGTGAAAATTCTGTACACCCCTTATTTCTATTTACTACCAGTGTATTGTTTCATTCTCTAATTTCCAAAATCTATGTCCTGTAACGCTATCTCTTCGAAATATCTACCATGCAAATAGTCAAACAGAATGGTATGTAAATAAAGCTAAACTTATATTATATTTTATCACACGAGTTTTTCAAAAGTGATCACATGTAAAATATAACTAGACGAGGTTATGGTATTGGTCCACAGTAACTAAAATTTGGAGTCGGGTTTATGTAACATTTCTACAATATTTATCTAAACGTGTTTCCACAACTACATGTATTAAAAGCATGCAATTTGTAACTGAACCTGTGTAATAATCATGTGATGACTAAATACAACTTAAAATATTTGCAAGTAAGTAATTACTACCACCACCGTCTAAATATTGCAACATTGCCTTCTAGAGGAGTAATTTCAAAAATTAAAATCACGAAAACAATTTTAGTTCTATTTTTTCACATGTAGTTAGGATCCATACCAGTAGTCTGAATCGAAGTTTGCAGTTTTGAATACCCGTGCTGCGTAATGAGTGAAAATTTGCTAAATTTTCGGCCTTTTCAGTATTCTACTTATAACTGTTAAGCATTCTAAGGAAAATTGTGTAATACATATTGTTAACTGCATTTGACTATCAACATTTTGAGACCAGTTTCTGTTGTTTATGTATGAAAGTTCCTGAGGCATAATACTTTCACTAATTGTCATTTTTAACAAACACTGAAAATTTTTAGGTTTCGTCAAGTCTCAAGCCACATGTCAGGATAACTAGTATCTTACAGGGAAATCCACTTAAAATTATGTAGTTACTTTATTGAGCTTTAATTTATGCCGAGAATGACACTTGTGGACCTATTGGTTCTCTCATATTTGAAAAAATATTTTGAAAATTTTACTTTACTAGAAAAATGTACACTTTTGCCATAACGATCTGTGGTTATTTTAAAGGACAAAACTCATAATTATGTGTATTAGTAATAAACTAAATGCTTAATGAAACTAAATATCACCTAACATTACATCAATGGAAATATTTACAGTAAAAATCTGGCGGTGCCAAAGTTTTGCCCGCTTTGAAGGATCTGGTCGTAGGGAGTCGTGCCACATCGTTGCTTGTCCTTATATGAGCCCATGCCCCAGATCATGCGTCATCTCCATCTGTCTTATCATCAATCTGGATGACAGGCATATTTATGTATGGTTTGCCGATGCAAAATTCGCACATGAGAATTAACACAAGCCCTTATTTGTGTTAAGTGTAACCCCGAATGTACCCTTCCGTGCACTTACAATACCTTAGAATACAAGAATTTGAGAATTGTTAGTTAACCTGCTTAACTTTTTGAAGTTATGAGGGTTAACACCTTCTGGTTTCTAGTCCAACCACAATCACACTCTTCTTCTCCCACCCCCAGCCAATCTTTCACTTGGTGGTAAGTGTGGTAGTTATAGTATTTGGCAGCATATTCTGTTGGGGAATAACGAACCAAGTTAACCTTGGTATCGGCTGTTGTATTCACGAAGAGTTGGTATCGTAGACACTGTGAAGAGTCGTGGAAGTCCTCTCTCATCTCATAAAAAGTCACGAAGTATTTCTCCCCAGCAGCTGGCAATGGCCCAGTGACTTGCATCTGGTTGCAGACGAGGTGTACCTACATCCACCGTATTGAGATTCTGTGAGATTGCTCTATAAGTTGGTTTTCCCTTGTCATATATATGTAGAAGCTCCTGAATGTGTGTAGAAATGCTCATATCCAGTGCGAAATTCCAATTCTCCTAGATTGATAGAATCGGTGGAAAACTGCTTGCAAATTGACTCACCTCTGCCACTTTCCTGGAAGTAGACATTATCGATGGTCTAACCCAAGCCATTGAAAATAACTAGGTCCACGTCTTTTCCATCATCAGTAAGTTTTCAGAGGACACTTTCGTTGAGTGTGGTTCACACACTATTGCTCTCTTCAATTTCTGAAACTCTCTTAGTCTCAATCGCTTGGTTTTCAATTCAAAGCACAGACAGTCAATCCGCCGTCGGTCGATCTTGTAGGCTAAAATGTTGTCCTGTGGAACTTGGATTGTTGTTGACTCTTCAAAGAAGAAGTCACTGTAAGAAATAACAGTGTAGTGACGTAAGCTTTCAACAGTTCTTATACTTCTGCGTCTCCGTCGTATGGGTATCTATCAAACACTATTGAGCTACCAAAGTGCTTGAATATATATGGCTGATGTACCTGGGACCACTGATCTAATAGAATCATTATGGTTCCACTACGGATAACACTAAGGAAAATACACAATTTAGGTCCTTATGTTACATAAGAAAGCATTTTTTATATTTTAATATTTTGGCGCACTTTTATAGGTTAAAAATCTTACGGTTATTTATTAAATTAATGTGAAGAAAATGCGCATATTTCATGCATTTGCGCAGTCTTATGCTTCATGACCATTAAAGTGCCAACAAATCTTTATAGGAAGTGATTACATTATTTTCTAGTTATGTCTAATTTTCTAATTATTTTAAATAGTTTGAAATAACTTATACGACTACAGGTGCCGTTCTGTGCTTAAAGTAAAGTAAAATTAAATTAGTATTTTCTTAAGTGATTTCCTTGCATGAAAGTCATTTTTCCGATATGTGGTTAAAAACTCGATCAATAGTATGCCTATACTATTTTACTTTTTTGTAAATATGTATATTTTTAAAAGTTGTGCACCTTGGAAACTAACTAACGTAGAGAGCTGCAAGAAGGCTCAATTGTTGATAGTTTAATGCAGTTAAAATATTTGTCTACATAATTTTCACTAGAACGCATATTGAAGAGTTATATGTTAAATACTATAAAACATGAAGTTACCAGCATAACTGATAAACCAACTTTCCCCAAAGTGGGTGCAAATTAACATTGGAAATTAATGTCGGTAAGTACATCAAGGAATATTACATAATAATATTAATAAAGACACATGATTAACGAAATATACAAAAGCTAAGTCAGCTTACTAAGTCATATACTAGCGGAGTCGGTCCCCGTTGGTCAGCAGGTTTTCTCGCGGATCTCACGTTTGCCCCGCCCAACCATTCCGGTGCTGCTCCATACTCACGTTATGTCACCCTAAAGACCTAGATGTTAAGTGCTGACCAAAATCTCTTCACTAACTATGTAATATGCGAGTACCCTATTTATTTTCATCATGAAGAAAAAATTGGCGGCTATTTTCAAAATATTACCAAAGGATGACCAGTCAACTAAATAAGCAGAATGGCATGCCTCTTCCCCGGATATATAAAATTGTTCTACAGATAAACATGTTACTACCAATTGACAGTATTAATATAATGTAAACAAAAATGTAGCCAAAAATGAAATAAAATTCCAAGCTGTTTATGAGAACGAAGATTATTGAAAACAGGGGAAACAAATATTCCTCAGTTCATGGTACTTAAACATAAAAAAGTCCCATTAATGAAAAATTCAACACAGGATGACTAAAATATACAAAAGTCAAACCAGCTTACTAATTTGTATATGTGTGTTTGATTTAATTCAGGAAAAGTTTCATTGATATATGTCATACTATGCTAAAACACAAAAATGGCCGCCATTTTGAAAATACTAACACGGGATGAACGAAATACACAAATGTCAAGTCAACTCTGTATGCTGTATATATACCAAGTAGATGAAATTGTGATAAATATTTCGTAAGAAATGTAGTGCTATGCTAATAATATGAAAATGGCTGCCATTTTGAAAATATAAAAACATAGAATGAACTAAAGAGTTTTTTATGTAGTATATGTGTACCAAATTTTAATGAATTGTAACTACGCTTCCTCTGATATCAAGCTTAATCGAAAAATTAAAAATGACCGCCATTTTGAAAATATGAATATGGCGTGAACAAAATACTTCAAGTCATGTACTAAACTCTACGTGTTTACAATGTTCAATGCAATTTGGTCCACTGGTTCCAATGCTTTGGGGGGAGGGGATGGTTTGGACGTACACACAGACATACGCACACGACATACACTTACACACACGCAGAGAGGAAGCCGAAGCCTATTTTTCCTTCGGAAGGTGTAGGCTCAAAACTATCTAAAATGTTCCTTCCGATGGGTTTAAACCTAAGTTGATCATATTGAATCTCTACCTTGTTACAAACGCAGTCATATGGTTGCTAAGACTCGTATTGAAACAACACGTTGCTTTCATCAAATCCATATAAGGTTTAGATTGCTTCTTTCTGGAAAAAAAAACAATGACGAATACCTACGACATTGCGATTTGATGTATAAAATTAGATTTTAAAGGGGACGTCATAATACAGCTAATTAAGGGGACAACAGTTAGGACCATTTTTCCAATGTTGTTGATAAATAAATCATCTTCCAATCCAATATACCGACGGTTAAAGTGTTGAATTAAATTAAAAGGGTGCCACAGCTGTTATTTTAGTAACGGTTGAAGGTTTCAAGTATCTTTTGATGTGGGTTTGAAAACCATAATATCATAAGTCAATGTTAAGAGTATTGCCGTTTCAATTAATTCTGTTTCTGGTATGGTAGTAAAATACGGTTTTAAAATTCTATATTCAAAGGCTCATAATTCCGTGAATATTGAACATAGGTACTAAGTTTCTACTTTATTTTTCATAAGGAATCACCTCAGTGCGTCTGTAACTATACTTATTAAATATTCCTAATTTTTGACAACTTATTTCTCATTAATATACATGCATTCGTAAAATATGCAAATACAACTAACAGAAAACAAAAAAAATTAACAATAAACGACAGCTGCGGGATTACTTACTTTATGACCATGGAATGATAAACTTTATAAACGTGTGGGTCCGTACAGCCTTGTTTTTTTTCCTGATCATTGATTTTGTCTTAGTCCTACAGGAAGAGTCTGGTAAAATTACTGTTCATTTTGTTATAACTTCTGGTTAACTAATTGATTAGTTCATCTAAATATAAGATGGTTGGTGTTGAATCCCTACTTCGGCAATCTTGATAACAGTTTGCATGGTCGCCGAAATTACTTCAGGTGAATGCTGGAATGGTTCGTTAACGTAGACCATTGCCGACGCCTTTCCTATCCCGTGTACTTGAATAAATTTGTGTGTAACGCAGGATGGGGGGGGGGGGGTCGCTATACGAGGACAGGTTTGTAAAACTTCTGCATCGTACGTCACGCGGCATTCACTCCGGACACACCTGTATGCGCGAATAATCTTTTAAACTAAACTTGCCAATAAAGCACAAACCACTCATTAAAATTACTTCAAAAGTTTTACAGTAAATATATTAACAGTTATGTCCAATGCATGTTAAATTTCGTAACTTTGATTTATCATAGTGCATATAGACTGCAATGTTTATGTTTATATTTTAATAATTGCCTATGTTGTTATTTTTCACTATCTATTTATTTTATTTTAAGTCCTTGCCTCGTGTTTACTTTTTTTTGTTTATGTTGCTAAAGTCATAAGGATACGTTTAAAGTTACGTTTACATATTAGATATATTTTTTAACTAGGCAGCCTCCTTATAGTGTAGAGGACCTTAGTTTTTTTTTTATTTGCCACAAAATCAATGTATTTGTTATTATCTTTCATTTCATTATAGTTTCATAACTCGCCCTAATTTTGGAACATTTAAAAATAACTTTTGCAACAGGAAGAACGTGGTGTGTCACTAGTGTGTTGCAAGTAAATTCTTTGTCGGAAGATTGTGATTATATTTATGTATGTTATGTGTAGCCTATTGAATAATATTGTATGGTGACAATTTGGCAGTTTTCTTACCTTGCTTCGCTGCCCTGTGAAATAGTCAATTATGGCTGCCGTATTTATTCACGTTCCTCCAGATTTAAATCCTGCTAGTGTTGTGTTAAGCACTTCAAAAGTTTCAAACGTATTCTGCAGTGTATCTTTAGGTAACAGCAGAGGTTACAGGTAAACCTAGAATCCTGTGAATCACCTTTTAAAGTTGTGTAAGTTCACAGTGACTTCTTCCCCTAGTGAAGGGTTCAGTGTGACCTTAGACTGCTGTTATTCGGGTCAACCAGAAGAGGAAGGAAGGATAAAACATACCCTGAGATTGAGAGAACTGCTCTTGGAGCTAGTCTGGATACTGTGCACCTCATACATTAGTTATTTTTAAAAAAAGTTGTTAACGACTTGTTACTGACCAATGACGAAAAAATGTAGCGTAAATTACAGTAAGTGACAAACATTTTTGTTTTTGAAGATAGATGGGGTATCAGCGGACGAACGGAAGAGAATGTTCTAAATGTAATTTGTATGAACTTGTTAATGAGTTACGTGGGAACTTATGGGGACAGGTATAACATAGAGAATATTTCAGTCACCGCGCGTTTCTGAACCAACAGCCAGTACAAACACTCTGTCGGTTTAGTTACACCACACATTCTTTTAAATTTTCGTATTTGTATTTGTAAAATAGATATATTTCGGTAACTCTTACCCAGATAGGCCTTACTCAATCACATAAATTTGACAAAACAATATCGCTAGGTGCGGCTAAGGTAAAATATATTGCAAAATTATTATATATTTCAGGCACATGACATTTGCTTTTGTACATATAAATGCAGTAAAGTAGAAAATAATGAAAGAAGAGAAATATATAATATAATTATAAAAAAAATTATTACATTTATACAGTTATTCATAAAAATTAATATTTATTACATATTCAACATTTATGTTAGTTGTAAAATTGAGAAGCAGATGCGTTAAGCTGCCCAGTATTAAAATGTTTCGCATGTTGTAATTATTGAACAACAGACTCGGTTAACTGACTCCATAGTACTCCTAACACATTGTCTCCGAGTTCAGTCAAGGAAAATGTACTGCAACAGTACGAAACATTTCACATAGACGATGGTTACAATTTCACACATTATTAGCTACAAATAGAAATTAATACAAATATATATGTTTTTCCGATTGTGTAAAAAAATTTTACGCAGATTACTACGACACACAAAATACGCACATTATATTACATAGACAAGATTTCAGTTAACATAGAATGGAAAAGTTGTTTCCTACATTACGTTTTCAAGAAATATATAGAGCAAGCTTGGTTTTCGGTGATTCTAACAGTAATACAAACGGCAGTGTTTGGCAACAATGTATGAAATGTGTTTTTGTGAAAGAAAAATATATTCAGGACACCAAGCATACTATACACAATGTTAAAGGTTTTTGAACCCGACTTAGTATTTTCAAAGTTGCTACACATATTTATTGTCATGTTTAGCTTGTAGTAGCTCGTAAAACATATTTAAATATAATTTATAGAATTTGTAACATATGTTTTTACACTCCTATAGCCTATTAATACTGCATGTTGTCAGCGTAAATATGTATGGTTACATCATAAAGAATTTAAAATTTCAACGATTTTCTTAATATCATGTGAGCAAAATAACAATTTAAAATTGAGATTATGAAAATTTCAATTGGTAAACTGCAAATTACGTTATTAAATAAAATATTCCACAACAAATCAGTCGGGGCTCAAATAAATGGTATTATAAGAAAATTGTGCCACAACATACAATGACAACTCCACAGTTTTATAGGCATCACTAATTTGATACTATCTTACATAAATCGTTTCCTCCTGTTTTCATTCTAGATGATTTCTGAAGCAGTATCGAATTCCTGGATTCCGATAAATGTTCCGGTTCTATCCAAATATTGTTCGTATGACACGTAGTTCACAATGTTATGAGCGACTGCGTCTGTCACTTTCCTAAATATTATAATCTTTGCATATGTGGTCCTCGTGTATGCTTATAAAGAAGTCTTTGGCTGTGACAATGATGCACACAGAGTCTTCTGCGTAGGTTACTTAACCCCTCTGAGACAGGTACTGTATCCAGTTATCGTGATTAGGTAATAAATTGAATTCTTTCTGAAGATATGGTTGCGAATATGCTAACTTAATCATACGGGTGTCAATTCTTAACAACATACGTGTCAGAACGTTTTCATTATATTTGTCGTAAGTTTAACATTTTCATTCATTTTTTTCTTATAAGAAGAGCAACGGTGTAGGAACAAAGATCTGCTGTGTTAATTTAATTTTTCTCTTGCACAGCCGACGATATGAAAGTGTAGTTGAGTAAATTCAGGAGCTTTTTTTTTAATTAATGATATTATGTAATAATAAACAGCTGCACATACACCTTGTTGATATCGTTTCCTTCCACAGAAACGTCTTTGTCCAAAAAAGTGATTTCTTGCAAGTTTTATTAAACCAGGAACATCGGCAAACACATAAATTGTTTGAATAAAAAAATGTATTGTGTCATGTTTTTGAAACGGACTAAATTGTTTAACATAATTTATTCTTGGAAAATACTTGTAAGATTAAAACGAAAAACGCGGGTTGCATACCATAAATAACAGAAGTGAGCAGAGCAAAGCTGTCGTTTAGAAAACTCACACAGCAGTTCATATCATCATTTGTAGTGCAATGAAATTGTTAATGTTTTAGTCCGTTTTGAAAACGTGGTATGGTAAAATCATTTTATTTTAATAATTATTTTCCACTTTTTGATCTTGTGTAAGTGCACAATTTTGATATCGACTTTAAAGAAACAAATTTTCTACCGAACAGACAATAAATCGAGATAACATTGCTTTGGCTTACAGTTCTGAGCCATGTTTAAAATGTCAAATATGTAGCTCACAGAGAAGATACTTTAAAATCAACTGCAAAAATTTGAAATGTGTACCGAAGGAACAGACAAGCAAGAAATACAGTTAATAAAAATGCGATAAAAATGTTCTTGCTGTTGTCATATGGCTTTACAAATGCCGTTTTCTCAGGAGATTTATTTTTTCTAAACTGCCCTATGATCTTCCCCTCCCCCCCCCAAAAAAACACTAACAATTCCTACAACTTTGAAACCCCTTTCTTCTACTCTTACCAGTACGTCTGTTAAAATATTTTCTGTCATGGGCTCGCCTAAATTATAATATTGTATGTAGGCTGTTTACATTCCGGGAACGTTACTCGCCGTGACAACATGTTCATAGTTGTACAGGCCCAAAAATCTCTACATTATCCCGGTCGATAGACATTTCAATGTAAATTTTGATCTCATCGAATACACTTGCATTTGATTGTGGTTTTTCTACTACCACAAATACTACTACCACTACTATCTTATTACATCTATAGATTGAACACTGTGTAATCTGTATACTATTAGTACGAAGCGAACATGCACGAGATCGTATGGTCTGGGCATGAGCGCTATAGCGAGCGGACTGAATGCCGCGTGACGTCACACCAGCTAACTGTGGGTCGCGGTGGGGGAAAGATGCGCACGCGCCTACCTCGTGTTTCCTAGTGCCATGTATGTAACCATATCAGCTGACCTCGCTGTCGACGAGGTGTAACATATATATATATATATATATATATATATATATATATATATATATATATAAGTAACTTATGGTGAAATTATCCGAGGACAATTCATCACACCACAAGATCCTACTTATATTAGACCGTCTGTCGAACCTTGACATGATTGACACCAAGTGCTACTGACGCAATGGTAGAACCCTGACAAAATCGACCAAGTTTCCCTGACGGCAAAACTGTAAACTATCTTCACTGGAATTGAGTACGGATCAACTATGTGAGAGGCGAGCACTCTAGCTAATGAGCCAGTTACGGAAAACCGTTATGTTTTATTTCAAAAGAATCAGAAGTTTATCTCTTAGGATGTGGTTATAACTGCCTACTGTCAACTGTGCGCTTGCAGTCATATAATAAAAACAATTAAAAATTACACAATATGTTAATGTAGTGAGAGAAAAAATTATTCACATACTTTTCAAAAATTTAACACGCTTTGCGTGCGTTCCTAATTTATTAAGAGTTAAGATATGTACGTGAAAAGCTAAAACTACAAATAAATCACATCACTCGACAGATATTCTGTATTAATACCAATTATAAAGAATACAGGCATAAATTGGCATTCTGGCTAAAGCTCTGCAAGTAAATATGGGATGTCATCAAGATGCGGAATATTTCATTATAATTTATAACATTATTTATTGCTTTACTACAATTGTCACAACTATACAGGTTTTTCAAATATACGTGGGGATACTGATCCGATAAATATAGGATGTGGCGTTTACTAAATAGAATGAGCGATAGCCACTCAAAGAGATCACCTCTTCATCATATTAGATTCACATATACAGGATTAAAAAAAATAAAAAATAACTAACCCTGGGAGGTTGCGAAGGCCTACCGCCCGTAAACCTATATCTCTGGTTATACGTTGTGCCCAGAAAGCTACTTCGCCGTTACAAACATTTACAAGAAACATACAATACGTGTTAGTTTATTGATTTATCTGTTTTTCCATAACGTGCCAAGTGTTCCAAAGTTAGTCTGTTGTAAACACACAGCTTCGTCATGTTGTGCAATATGCAGTGAGGCATTGTGAACTCACGTCCGATAGAGTTTTGCTATCTTTTGTGTAGACATAATTATTATTGGCGATACTTGCCAGAGTTTTAGCTGCTGGTATTTTCAAGGAAGGGGTTCTACTAAACATAATTTTCCAACAATATTTTTGAAATACGTTTGTTAAATAGTAGACATTACATGCAAATATTGTGTACACTTACATAATTAACTCGGTTTATAATATACATGTTGCAGTATTATTTACGATTTGTGAAATTGGTAAATTCAATTTTGTACCGTTTGTACGCCTGTCAAGATACCTTACAAACGTACAAAAAGTGAATTTTTCTGACAATTTGTGCAGCGTCACGCCACTAAAAGAGGTACTGAATTTCAACTCTGAATGACAAACACGGCCAGTTTCAAATTTCGTTACGATGGTTTCATACTGAGACAAATGTGTTTTGTTAAAAGTCTTGTACGTACAAATTTGTTCAAGAATTCCAAGAAAATTTCGTTAGACACGCGTTGGTACATGTATACAGCGCTATATTAATGCAGGCTTTCATTATAAGTTAACAGGCCTGTTAGGGACTAAACAGGCATTACGTTATAAATTAAATACATACGATGCATACATATATTTTTTGCAAAATTAATCCCGCCGAATATATTTGTATAGTATTTGTTTTAAAACAATTTCAGCCGAGTTCACAATGGATACGAGCAGGGGCGTCATTTGGCGCCACAGGGGGGGGGGGAAGGCAAATTCCCCCCCCCCCTGGATTTAGAATTTTGTGTGTATAAATATATGTTTTGTATTTTTTAATTTAAATAATGCTAACTTAAGGACATAAAACTGATGTTTTATTATTAAAATATCTAATTTACACATGCTTAATTAATAAAAAGATGCAACAAGGTCACTGACGTCGGAAAACAAATCTTGCCCCCCCCCCTAGAAAAACCTGAAATGACGCCCCTGGATATGAGAATAAGACATGTTTTAATAACTGTAATCCCTACTTTCCCTAATTTTTCCTCACATATTTTAAGTTAAGATTTTTACTGTACCTAAATTGTTACGTATCTTGGGCAGCTTAAAATGATAAATAGAATCACTATTTCCGTACAACATATAAGATCTATAAAAACTGTATCGAATCATTTATAGCTTAAGTTATGCCTCTTGCACTAGTTTAGCAAGCATTTTGCATAGTGTGAAATCAGCTTTAGTTGATATAACTGTACAGTTGTACGCAACTAACAGCTGCACCGTAGTCAATATTGTCTGCATTTTGCGTGTCCTTTCTGCGCGCAATTCATCAACTTGTATCAGTAAATCACACAATCCAGTTCTATCTCCTCTCGTCCCACTCTCCTCTCTCGGTCCTAACAGCCCCTTGTCAACTGCGTATACGCGGTGACAACACAATGAAAATGTTTCAGAAGCTAACTCACAAAGCACAGCCTCACAACCTCAATTAAATTCGAAATTCTCCCTTGTGAAAAACGTCAGTGAAAGCCAAGCATCTCGCCCAGAGCAAACAAACGACGGTCGAAATTAACACACACTATTAACAGTGCGCAATGAAATTTCGTCTCATTTGCAACAAACATCCAATTTAATTATCTTTCTCTCTCCATGACAGGAATTAAACGATTATATCACGTAGCTTACGTTTCATTACCGGTTTGAACACTTTCACTATCACGTGTTGCGTGCAAAGCAGGTTTATGACAGGAGCTATAACTGAGACATGGGATGTCCTCACCACGTGAATAGTACCTGATTGGTCGTCTGCAATGTCCTTACATTCATAGTACGCAAACTACGTAACGTATCAAGCAAATGACAGATGAATAATATTAATAGTATAACTGAGCATTATTAGGATTTAAACACTGACGTGTCCTTTTTAAATGATACATTTATACCATAACATGGTGTATTGTATGTGATTGAAAGGTTTAAATGTTCATGCAGAACTTCAATCTTGATTTAAACCATGTTTTATCATTGTAAATCACTTTCATTTTACTGGTCTATTAAATGTTATATCAATGTAAATAAATTTATTTGTGCGACTTGGGGCTTTAGCTTATGTATGTATATATATATATACATACACCTATATATATATATATGTGTATATATATGTGTATATATATATATATATATATACGCAATTTTATTTCTGTTACGCGAAGTTCCATTAAGTAACCGAGACACATTTCCATTTCCCCATTGTGTAGTTATAAAGTTGTCTTAAAGTAGTTTATCGCATTTTTTTTACTGTACGTAATTTAATTGTTTAATTACAATTTCTTTTTGTGTTGAAATATATGAATAAAAGCATTTCATAGTTTTCAAAATGTTATTTATTTGCCCTACCTGTGAGCAAAAAATATTAGTAGATTAATATAGAGAAAGTGAGAGGGAGTCAGTCAAAAGTGCTATTACGGTACCATACATATATTTGGATGGAGAAATATTGGAAAAACCTCGAAAAAACGAAAATATGAATGGCAAGAACCGGAGCTCGTGATAGAGTTCTCTGGAATAGGAGACGAGTGTTTTCCACCGCTTCACCTCGTTAGGTCATTGTTAAACCTCTCTCGTTCACTGCTTAATCTAGCTCGCGCACTGCTCCATCTAGCTACGGCACTGCTCCATCCGTGTTACTGCTCTCCAAAACTCTGCCACTGCTCCACCTAGCTCGGTTTCTGTTCCACCTATCTCTGTTCCTGTTCCACCTAGCTCTGTCCTTATTCCTTCCAGCTCTGTTCCTGTTACACTTAGTTCTATCCTTATTCCAACTACCTCTGCCACTGCTCCCCCTATCTCTGCCACTGCTACACTTTGTTCTGTCATTGCTCCACCTAGCTCTGTCCTTGTTCCTTCTAGCTTTGTTCCTGTTCCACTTAGCTCTATCCTTGTTCCAACTACCTCTGCCACTGCTCCCCCTATCTCTGCCACTGCTACACTTTGTTCTGTCACTGCTCCACCTAGCTCTGTTTCTGTTACACATAGC
The DNA here is from genome assembly GCA_003012365.1 of Medauroidea extradentata. Lineage (NCBI taxonomy): Eukaryota > Metazoa > Arthropoda > Insecta > Phasmatodea > Phasmatidae > Medauroidea > Medauroidea extradentata. The sequence goes on from PNEQ01092547.1 coordinate 28,497, forward strand.
TAAGTATTTATTCCATATAGCTCTGCTACTGCTCCCAGTATTTCTGCCACTGCTCCCCCATCACTGCAACTTTTACACTTTGTTCTGTCACTGCTCCCCCTATCACTGCCACTGCTACACTTTGTTCTGTCACTGCTCCACCTAGCCCTGTTCATGTTCCATCCAGTTCTGTTACTGTTCCATGTAGTTCTGTTCCTGCTCCACCTAGTTCTGTTACTGCTCCACATAGCTCTGTTCCTGTTCCACCTAGTTCTGTTCCTGTCTCACCTAGTTCTGTCCTTGTTCCAACTAGCTCTGCCACTGCTCCCCCAATCTCTGCCACTGCTACACTTTGTTGTGTCACTGCTCCACCTAGCCCTGTTCCTGTCCCACCTAGCTCAGATCCTGTTAAACCTATCTCTGCTCTTGTTCCAACTAGCTCTGCCACTGCCACACTTTTTTCCTGTCACTGCTACACCTAGCTCTGTTCCTTTTCGACCTAGCTCTGTCCTTGTTCTAACTAGCTTTACCACTGCTGCCTCTAGCATCTACAATGCACCACTTAGCTCATTCACTACCCCCTAGCTCTGCGACTGCCACTGCTACCCTAGCTACGACAAGTGCAAACTTAGCTATGTTACTGCCCAATATAGCTCTGTACCTACTCCACCTAGATTTGCCACTGCTCCATCTTGCTCTGTCGCTGCTTCTTCACGCTCGGTCACCGACCAACGTAGCTCTGTCAGTGCTCCACCTAGCTCTGTACCTACTCCACCTAGGCCTGCTACTCCACCACATATCTCGCTTACTGCTTCACCACTCTCGGGCACTGCTTCTCCTCTTAGCTCTGTCACTTCCCCCCTAGCTCTGTCAACGCTCATCTTAGCTCTCTTACAGTTGATCCTAATTATGTCTCTGTCACTGCTCCCCATAACTCGTTTACTGCCTTAGGCCTCGGTCACACTAGAGGTTAAACCTGTTCAGTTAAATACATTTTGCAGCCATACTTGATCGTGTTTAACAGCTAAACATATTTGCGAGTTTACACGATTAAATAGAAAAAAACACATTGAACATTCTAACCTCAATAAACTTGGAACCTGAAATGTTAATTATCATCACATCTACACACAACATTCCTGACATGTTAACTATTATATTGCATCCGACTGCAATGCTGCTGCTATGTGTAAAGTGGAAATAATTATGTTATACCAAAAGTTGAATTTATTTAAGGAGTGCAAAATGTCGGATCTACAAGTAGCCATGCTTGAGAAACAGATCGTTACTCCAAGCAGCCAGTAGAAGAGAAGCATCGAAGATATGTCGTTTGCGATCGCATATGAAAACAGTTTACTTTGAACGAGAAGAGTCTACGATCTGAACTCGTATGTAGCTCGTGTAACCGCTCCATAAAACTGAACACGTTCAAGTTGGAGTAGTTCTGTTTGCAGTGTGACCGCGACATTACATCGCTCGAGTAGTGCTCCACTTACCTGCTCTGTCACTGCTGTTCCCCGCTGTTTCACTGCTTTTTTTTTGCTCTGTCACTGCTCTTCCTTACTGTCACTGCTCTACCCTGCTCTTTTACTGCCCTTCCTTGCTCTGTCACTGCTCTTCCTTAGGGTCACTGCTCTTCCCCGCTCTCTTACTGCTCTTCCTTGCTCTGACACTGCTCTTTCTTAATGTCACTGCTCTTCCCCGCTCTTTTACTGCTCTTATTTGCTCTATCACTGCTCTTCCTTACTGTCACTGCTCGACCCTGCTCTTTTACTGCTCTTCCTTATACTCTCACAGCTGTTCCTCGCTCTCTTACTGCTCTTCCTTGCTCTGTCACTGTTCTTCCTTACTGTCACTGCTCTTCCCTACCCTTTTATTGCTCTTCCTTTCTCTGTCACTGCTCTTCCCCGCTCTCTTACTTCTCCTTTTTGCTCTGTCACTGCTCTTCCTTACTGTCACTGCCCTACCCTGCTCTTTTACTGCTCTTCCTTGCTCTGTCACTGCTCTTCCCCGCTCTCTTACTGCTCTTCCTTGCTCTGTCACTGCTCTTCCATACTGGCACTGCTCTACACTGCCCTTTTACTGATCTTCCTTGCTCTGTCACTGCTGTTCCCGGCTCCCTTACTGCTCTTCCTTGCTCTGTCACTGCTCTTCCTTACTGTCACAGCTCTACCCTGCTCTTTTATTGCTCTTCCTTGCTCTGTCACTGCTCTTCCCCTCTCTCTTACTGCTCTTCCTTGCTCCATCACTGCTCTTCCTTACTGTCACTGCTCTACCATGCTCTTTTACTGCTCTTCCTTGCTCTGTCACTGCTGTTCCCCGATCTCTTACTTATTCCTTGCTCTGTCACTGCTCTTCCTTGCTCTGTCAATGGTCTTCCTTACTGTCACTGCTCTACCCTGCACTTTTACTGCTCTTTCTTGCTCTGTCACTGCTTTTCCCTGCTCTCTTACTGCTCTTCCTTGCTCTGTCACTGCTCTTCGTTACTGACTCTGCTCTACCCTGCTCTTTTACTGCTCTTCCTTGATCTGTCATTGCTGTACTCCGCTCTCTTACTGCTCTTACTTGCTCTGTAAATGCTGTTCCCTGCTCCCTTTCTGCTCTTTTTTGCTCTGCCACTGCTCTTCCATACTGTCACTGCCCTACCCTGCTCTCTTACTGCTCTTCCTTTCTCCGTCACTGCTCCTCCCCGCTATTTTACTGCTATTTTTTGCTCTGTCACTGATCTTCCTTACAGTCACTGCTCTTCCCTGCTCTTTTACTGCTCTTTCTTGCTCTGTCACTGATCTTCCCCTCTCTTACTGCTCTTCCTTGCTCCATCAATGCTCTTCCTTACTGTCACTCCTCTTCCCTGTTCTTTTACTGCTCTTCCTTACTGTTACTGCTCTTCCTTACTTTCTCTGCTCTTCCTTACTGTCACTGCTCTACCCTGCTCTTTTAATGCTCTTCCTTGCTCTGTAACAGCTCTTCCCCACTCTCTTACTGTTCTTCATTGCACTGTCACTGCTCTTCCCCGCTCTCTTACTTCTCTTTTTTCCTCTGACACTGCTCTTCCTTACTGTCACTGCTCTTCCTTTTTGTCACTGCTCTTCCCCGCTCTTTTACTGCACTTTTTTGCTCTGTTACTGCTCTTCCTTACTGTTACTGCTCTACCCAACTCTTTTACTGGTCTTCCTTGCTATGTCACTGCTCCTCTCCGCTCGTTTACTGCTCTTCCTTGATCTGTCACTGCTCTTACTTACTGTCACTGCTCTTCCCCGCTCTCTTACTGCTCTACCTTGCTCTGTCCCTGCTCTTCCTTACTGTCACTGCTCTTCCTTACTGTCACTGCTCTTCCTTACTGTCACTGCTCTTCCTTACTGTCACTGCTCTTCCTTACTGTCACTGCTCTTCCTTACTGTCACTGCTCTTCCTTACTGTCACTGCTCTTCCCCGCTCTCTTACTTCTCTTTTTTGCTCTGTTACTGCTCTTCCTTACTGTCTCTGCTCTACCCTGCTCTTTTACTGCTCTTCCTTGCTCTGTCATTGCTCTTCCCCTCACTCTTACTGCTCTTCCTTGCTCCATCACTGCTCTTCCTTACTGTCACTGCTCTACCCTGCTCTTTTACATCTCTACCTTGATATGTCACTGCTCTTTCTTGCTGTCACTGCTCTTCCTTACTGTCACTGCTCTACCCTGCTCTCTTACTGCTCTTTTTTGCTCTGTCACTGCTCTTCCTTACTGTCACTGCTCTTCCCTGCTCTCTTACTGCTCTGTTTTTCAGTCACTCCTCTTCCTTACTGCCACTGCTCTATTCTGCTCTTTTACTGCTCTTCCTTGATCTGTCACTGCTCTTCCCTGCTCTCTTACTGCTCTTCCTTGCTCTGTCATTGCTACCCCTATCTCAGTCACTGATTCACCTTTCTTGGCCTGTCTGTTTGGTGCATTTAATATGCGCATGGACGTTAACTATTTACACGCTAGTGTGGATATACATGTTTGTATACACATAATGGTGTTCACAAAACACGGACAAACACAGGCTAGCGATTTCTTCGGAAAAATAGAAAAGAATATAAATGTTACTTGGTACCAATCCATAATACTAAGCGATTAAAGAAAATTTTAAAAATAAAACATAGTAACACTTTCATCCCCAGATATAAAAATTTGACAGAATTAATGTTACAATACACACAATTTTTTTTTTCGCCCTTAAGTTTAAAAACAACAGCAAAATCAGTTTTGTACTCTTTACGATTTCGTAAAGGTAAAAGGTAGTCAGCTTTATGTTTCGTACCGCATTTGTAACGTCCGGATATTCTACCGTTGTAAGGGGTTTTAATAAATTATGTACTCAATTACCCAATGAAATAATATTTGACATTATTGTAGCGACTGTCTCGGAATGATTATTTCCGTGAGATATGCAACTGAAACTTGGGCATGGTGATACGAAGCCTAGTTCGTAGGCAATACAGAGTACACTTTAGTTAGTATTATTCCCTGCGCCCCTATGTGGATATATACTTTAAATATGTATCATGCACCATACCTTCAATGGTTCACATAACCGTAATCAACACTTAGAACTGAATTCACAGTAAAATGTTTGTTTGCCAAATATGTAGTACACCCAGAAGTAATGCTTATTAAGTTAGCATTGCAAATTTGTGGAATTAATTCATGGACATCAACTTCATGAAGTAATAAGTCTACAGAAACAAACAATATTTACGTTAAAATAAGTAACGCTACTTAATAATTTCTAGCACGAGTCAATGCAAATTAAGTAACACTACATTACAAGTACTAAATGAGTCTCATTTAGTAACATCGGTTATACATTTGACATAAGTATTTGCTTATATTTCGTAATATATTCCAGTTTTAAAAACTTTTATCTTATTTTAAAACACAGATTACTCAAATAAAGTATACGCCGGAAAGGATTTGTTTAATGTGTTCGGATAATTTTTACACTTCAGTAATTTTCTAATGTCAAATTGAAAAATCCCAACACTCCACTCGCTAAAAATGTGTCATAGATGCTTGCTGATAAGAACTTTTTACTTAATTGTGTTCCAGATTAGATACAGCATACTCATGCATTTACTTAAATTGTGTTCCAGATTAGATACAGCATACTCATGCAATTACTTAAATTTCGTTCTAGTATATATACATCATACTAATGCAAACGAAAACGATAAAAACATTTCATAAAACCATACTCTTAAATGTGTTTTTCTTAACCAACGAAATACAACTCCCCGTATTGCATAGCTGACTATAAGCATATTGTGATTTTTGAAGTGAAGTGATAAAGTGACAGGTTTTGTAAATTAATATTTAACGTTGTGTGATTTTGTAATTATCTCTCTGTAAGGTTCAAAAACTTTCATGCTACCAAAATAGTCGTGCTAGGTTTCTGCTCGGCAGGAAATAAAGGTTATAGGCCACCCTACTATTCATTCGCTTAAATAAAATTAATAATTATCTTGTTTTATAAAATTATCCTAACCGTTCAAGTGTTGTTACATAAAAATATAGTGTTCGTTTACTATATAATTTTATTATAATTATTGAATATGTGCTTGACCGTATCTCATGCTGCTGTAGTGTACAGAGGGTTACATCAAATGAGTTTGGAGCATATTCTCGATGGTTGATTTCGTAAATAAAATAGTGGCCAATGTTCCTGTGTACATGTTAAAACACGATTCCTTCATTTATATGTTAGGTTAAGAGCAAGTAAAGAACACATTTACGAAACTTTTGTTGTTATCTGCTTCATTTGGCATAACGTTTCAGTAGACCTCACTGTTAGAAAAAAATTAAGTGAAATTACGGAAAAGTACATGCAAAAAAATTATCCAGAAATCTTCGTAAAGTATCGGATACTCAGTTTTTCTTGATAAAGGAACCCTCCATACAATTACGGACAATCCATTTTCCGCAAAAAAAAATTAAATTTCTGTAAGCTACTAGCACTCGATTTTCCAGACATACGACACGTGCTATTTACTATGTTTTCCCAAGATTCGGACGCATTGTTTAGTAACGTGAAAAAATTTTCGGATGTCTTGGGATTCGAACCCACGAATTTATCAATATAAGATAGAAGCTTTAACAATTGTACCATTTTTTTTAATAAAAAAACATTCCTCCCCCTTTAAGTTAGTTAATTAATGCATTCCCAATAGCTTTGTATTGTGTAGTTGTCGTTGTAATGGTAAGTTGTCTTCTGGCACACAGACAAGACGAACACAAACACCCAGTCCTGAACCCGAGGAGGTGGTTGTAAATGTCACTTCCCCGGCCGGGAATCGAACCCAGGACCCTTGCCTCAGCAGCTAGGAGCGCTAACCACTGAGTCAAGTGGCCGGACACCACTGAGCCAAGCGGTCGAACATGGTGACAATTTATGAGTAAATGAGTTCCATGCAGTGGTAAGATATCAACTTTATAAGAAACAACTTTTTTGTTTCGTGTCCTGATTTTAGAGAACTTCGTTAGTTGCATTATGAGCAAAAGATTTTATTCTATAGAAGTAAATAACTTTAAAGGTACATACCCGCTAGCGCGAAACGCAGAGAACAAGTGCGATTTTTTTCAGTTGTGATGAAGCGGGGAGAATATTAGATTAATGTGGTCACTGAGTGGGGTAGGCTAGAATGGAATGTCATAAGGAAAGGGAGGGGCAGGAGAGGCTACAGGTGTATGCTTTAAGACAGGACAGGGGTATATCAAAAGGAGAGGCTAGTACAAGCATAGGGTGCAGGAAAGAGAGGTAGACATCCACTTCCTTCTCATGGTGTTTAGGCATAACTTGTACCAAAATCATCCGGTCCCCTCACTTCCCCTCCCCCCTTAATCCTAGGGCGGGGCTTAAGCCCTCAGTCAAACACAGATCTCATGGCATTTAGGCTCTATTCGTACCGAAAGAACCCAACAACCGATCCCAGTTAAGGACACGCCCCCCCCTAATGGCCCTTTAGGCCAATAGCAGCACCTGTGGGAGGGGGGACTAATGCTATTCAAATTCACCTTATGTCGGTTTCGCTCCCAGTTGGGACAAAACGCCCATGTGTTCACTACTCGGGACACTTCAGTCACTTACTGGACTGTTCGGCTCTTTGTCCATGCGCGATACGAGTCCTTGTTTGTATTGCTCTTCTCTTCGCGACAAAAGTGTGGGTAGCCAGGAAGCTGCACTTAACTTCTATTACCTTAGCTTGTCTTGTCTTCTTTTCGTTTAGCACCATTGTGCATGCACATTAACTCTAGGATTCATAGTAATTATTACTACCACTTTATTTTTTAAGAAACAAAGTAAAATAGGCTTTTATATTTTAGAAACAGATTTCCATGAATTTATGGAAAGTTATGGTCAAACATCCGTAAACTGGCAATACGGACAAATTTCCGTAAACAAAAAAATTACGGAAGCCACTTCCGTAAAATTACAGTACTTTTCTGTAAATATTTCCGTGAATTTACGAAAATTTTAACAGTGTGTATACCCACATTTATAGGTTACTTGGAAATATTTTCTTTTAATTTTATAGCAATTATTGTTTAGCAATAACATGTTAGGGCTCACTATTATTGGTGGATGTAAAACACTTTAATTCAGCGACGTTTTCAATATAAATGTAAAATTTACATAATGCCGAGTTATATTTAAAGTAAAATTCACTACATTAAGTTATGATAACAAAAACCAAAACAATCTTAGTGAAATATTTCTAGTACAAATAATTTCAGGCACCAAAAAAAAAACAAAGTATTTTTTAATATTTATGAAATATGTTTACGTTTTCGTAACTATGTTATGTTAAATATAATTTTTTCCTTTCGTGTACATTTTGGACTATTCCTTTTATTCTTCTCTGGTAGATAATTTAGATGAAACTTATTAAATTTTGTTATAATTTTCATGTAATTAAGCAGAGCCGTAAGCCATTGATTGTTGAATGCGGTATCATCTTAGGTTCTTAGGTTTTGGCTCCGATAATGGCGATGTCGACCGGCTTATATGTATCGGTAAAGATATAAGCTAATCCTACTATAAAGTGTATATATATATATATATATATATATATATATATATATATATATATATATATATATATATATATATATACACACATTAGCTGTACGATTTTGTCTGTAGTAATATGTCAATATATTTGTCTTAACTTCCTTATTGCTCATTCCTAATGTGGTATCGATATATGCATGTTTGTCTACGTGTCAGGTACCACATAAGCATGTGATAACAATGCTACATCTGTGACTCACAAGTAGTTCAACACGGCGTAATACAGGCGCCGTAACTGTTTACTCCAGCGAATGTTTTTATTCGTCAAAGAATATGAAAATTCGTTAAATAGCCTAGTAAGTGATAATTCATGCCATAACTCTACATAGAACGAAATAATTGTTACGTTCTTTGTGAATGATACTGTCAGAGTTTACTTAAAAGTTAAAAATATAATAAAACATCAACATTATCGTAAATTTAAACCGAATGTAAGGAGAAGCTAACCCAGCACTTGTCAACATTTCCTTCAAAACACAACATTTCAGTCAGGAACAAAGTTTTGGTTACAAGTACGGGGCAGTGATTATCTACCAGCGTATGTACCGCTTGGCTGGATAAAACAAACACCCATGTTCGTAGTGTTGCCTACGCGTTAGGCTCTATATCAATACTTCCAGGCTTTACGTACATTTTGCACATAAACTATGCGTCCCAGACAGTCGCTACAAGAGGACCATTATTATTACATAGGTAACAAGTTTCAATAATTAATTTTCAATTGTTTCAATATCATAATATGTACAATTTAAGTGCGACCACCACTTTTACTTTCGTAAGAGTTAAGAGTAGGAGGTATCAACCCGCGTATACTGTTTTCATGTGGGTCGCATTAACATGTGGTATTATTCTGAGTTGTTTCTGTCAGCGTGTATCAGTTTTAAGTTTTTGGGAGAATAGTTTCAGTTGCCTTTTTGAAACTTCATATTAGGTACACATACACAGTGCCATACATAATTTTCCGCTTTACTTTTTACACGAGTCGCTAGCTCGAGTTTCTCGGTGATTATTGTAAACACCCTTGCAAAAATTAATTTTATTAAAATGTACAGATTGATTAATATTTGGTTCTAATTTAAAAATACTTACAAAATAAAAATTTATTAAATGTAAGTGTGGTAGAAATAATATTAACCAGTCATACGAGTACAATACAGATTCTGGTGCTCCATTGCTACTGTAAACACTCAGAACATCCCCACCCCAGACATGCCTTTTTCCTTACCCTTGGAAGATATCGAAGCTTCTGTGTGTTTACAATTAATTTGTATGTACTCTATGTTTCAAAACATAAAGTAACGAAGTTACTTACGTAAACATTTTACACAATTTACAAACATAATACCGCTAATTTCTTTAATAACTATAAATTATAACATCCCTAGAAGAATAAGTCTGTATAACAGATGATGCATCTCACGGCTACACTGCTAACAATTTCCGTAAATTCACGGAAATATTTACAGAAAAGAACTGTAACTATACGGAAGTGGTTTCCGTAATTTTTTTATTCACGGAAGTTTGTCCGTATTGCCAGTTTACGGATGTTTGACCGTAACTTTCCATAAATGCATGGAAATATGTTTCTACAGTTTTAAAGCATTCTTTCTCGTGTTTATTAAAAATAGTATTGCTATTAATGGACACTACGACTCCTAGACTTAATGTGCATGCACACTGGTGCGAAACGAAGAGAAGACGAGGCAAACTAAGATGATAGAAGCGAAGCGCTGTTTCCTGGTTGTCTACACTTAACCACGAAGAGATGTGGAGTGACGAACAATGGAGCCAAGAACTCGTATCGCACATGGACAAAGGGCCGAACAGCCCTGTAAATGGCAGAAGTGTTCCGAGGAGGCCACACACATCTTCTATTCTCTTCGCTTCACCTATCCTGCAGTGGGCAGCCTCAAATGTCACTACATGGAACTCATCACAACTAAAATAAATAAATAAATCCCAACTTTTCTGTGTGTTTCGCGTCAGCAGGTATGCACCTTTAAAGTTTTTTTTTTTATTTCTACGTAGTTAAATCTTATTCTTATAATGTTACTAATGAAGTTCTGTAAACCAGGTATTAAAAAACAAAAGTTGTATTTTATAAAGTAGGTCTCTTGCCACTACCTGCAAGTCCACAAATGACTATCTTGTGCCTGTGGTGCAGGGGTTAGAGTATCTGACTGGAGCTCCTAAAGTCGCGGGTTCAATTCCTTTTGTGTTATTAAATGTACGTCGAAATCTCTAGAATACATTCCAAATAAAAGTATTTTGTGTTTATGGAAAATAGAGTGCCAGTAATTTAAAGAAATTCAATTTTTGCGAGGAAAACGGATTGTCCGTGATTTTAAGGGCGATTCCGTTTTCAATAAAAACTGAGCGTCCGTTATTTTACGAATATTTCTGTATAATTTTTCGCCTCTACTTTTGCGTAATTTCACAGAAATTAGGTTCTAACAAAGTAGGTGTAATCACTAGACTACATGTTCAGGAGCTTAGAATATTATCTATTTTCCGAAATTCATATTTACATTATTAATGTTTCCTATCCAAAATCAATACGGTGAATTTTGATAATTTTCTTACTTTAACACATTTTGGTATGCATGCAAAATATACTGCACAATACATCATATTGTGATTGCAAAATATATTCTGTAGCGTATACTTTATTTGAACACAATAAATAACTACGATTCAGAAACATGTGATCAAAATTTACAAGACTTTATCTGACGTCAAAACAAGAGATCTGATATGTGACACTCGTTGCCCATCATAAATAGCAACGACTAAAAGTTCTTTAAATAGTAGTCTGCAAAGCATACTTTGTGGGGTACTGTGAGAATTATTTTTGTTAGAAGAACAAAATGTGGTATATGAAATATATAAACGAAAATATGTGAAAAAATACACACCCATATAATAAAAATGTTGTGGTTTGCAACCTGTTGTCGGGCACATTATGGTTACTGTGACCATAAAGTGATGTTTGCAATACGCAGTAATTATTCAGTAAGTAGACCAAATGCACTCTGGTTGCAATTCTCTACATGGTACTATTTTCATTTAAAACGCACCCACATGTTACACTTGTAGCTACAGTTGCCTGGTGGGTAGGCAACTATTCCTGCACCCGGATGTCAACACATGTAATTTTCCTACTCCTCCTTTAAGCTGTCTACAGCCCTTGAAATTTCAAATTAACTGTTTTGATCGTATGCCAAATATCTTCATTTTAAGTCAGCACTAACCTGCTGAATTGTGTTCACATGTTTCTGAAACACGTGGTATTTATCTACGTGTTTCGTTACCGTTAGTTTAGCAGAAACCAATGCATATTCACGTATCTAATTAGATGAATGCAAGCTAAGTTACACCTGGACACCATTTATTTTGAATGTAGAAAACAAAAAATAATTCTAAAAAATACAACTAAAAATGCTTAAGGTCATGACTGATCCAAAACTGTTGGTTCAAATGAACCGTTAAGTGAATGTCTTCCAGAGAGACAATTTGGAAGATCTCCGCCACTCATTGGCCACATGGATAACCAACTACAGACAAAATATTGTAATAACTGCCATAAAACTGCATATATTAAGCACGGTAGAATCTGTAAAAAGACTGTAAGTTAGTTCAATAGTATTGAGGGTATGTTAAAATTTTAAAACCTAGCTAGTAGTAGCACAGAAGGAATGTATATAAATAATTATATATATATATATATATATATATATGTGTGTGTGTGTGTGTGTGTATGTAAATTACGTAGGTAGTTTCTCGGTGGCGATAGCGTTTATCAAGTCCTTACAAATAACGGTACTTACTATTGGTCTCTTTGCACGGGGCACATTCAACCTGGCACCCCATTAGTTGGAAGTAAGACAGTAATGACAGTTAAATACTTCATATGTGTGTCTCATGTGGTGTAGATAGAACGATGGTTAGTGGGAATACATCGAGTAGAAATGCTGCCTTCCTGACATAGTTTTGTACATGCTAATAGCCAGATAGATATTGGTGAATTGCACGGAGTATTCAAAGAATGAACACTTCAAACCATTCATATATTTTAAGAGTATCAGTAAAGACATTGCCATTACATCAAAGGTAAAGCTCTCGTTACACTGCAATTAACGTCCGTGGTGAACTATTATTACTATTACATTTCCACGGTCCAACTGTAAAGATGAGTGATAAGTAGAGACATGCAAAATTCGCGTTATTATTTGGTATCAGACCGACACTTTCCTATGCATAACAGATCACAGATCACAATCTGAAATTCTATTGGCCACGAACTTGTATGTGTTGTCGGTTACGTGTGTTACGTCTTTACAAGGATTGGCCTCTCTACCGTGTAAGCATTCTCCGTGGCAAGTCACGACAAAATCGGCCAGCGGGAGACGTCGAACAAGCCTATAGTCACGTGGAGTCTAGTCAGCTGTCAGAAAATAACGCGGATTTTGCATGTCTCATGTGATAAATGGTTGAGAGCGATTACAGCTGTAGCCGATAAGAATGAAGACACTTTAAATGCAGATAAGTACAACATTTGGCATTTTGGTTATTTTCATATCATCACCACGATCTCGGAAACCTATAACTGCAAGAAAGCCGGGCTGAAATCTAAACTGTTTTATGTAATCTGGAAATGACTACTGAAATTTTATCTAATAATTTACGTACAATTTTTGTTGATTTCTGATTACACCAGAAAACATATTAAATTGTTATAAGTATATGTAGACCTATGATTTATTTTCGGTTGAATAACTATTTCTTATTTCAACAAACTATATGTTCAAACATTACGATACATTTAATACAATACATATAGTGATATTTAATGAAAATATTTTGTACAAACGTTTATCAATGCCTTGATTTAACATCTCAAACTCTCCTTCGTGCTCATTTGCAGCGTGTATTTACGTAGACGTGTCGCTATTTTACCTCTGAGAATGTGAATATGGTTGTTGTGTCACAACACGTCTTAGTTATGCATGTAGGACCCAAAGACACTGAGAATTAACAACTTCTAATAACTGATTATGGACACAAGCAGCAGGTTTTGTACATATGTAATTAAAACCAGTTCGTACAATATTATTTTCACCGAAATTAGTGCAGTAGTTATGAAAAAGAGATTACCAGTATAACTGATAGCTCTAAGCCGACTTTCCTTAAAGTGGGTGCAAATTAACTCTGAAAGTTAAAATCATTTACATAATTTAGAAATAATTAATAATAATATTGATTTAGATGTATGATACATAAAATATATACTAAAAATAAATCAGCTTACTAAGTAATAAACGAGTAGTCTTACCCAATTTAATAAAATGGGGAATATTAGCTGTGGTTTTACCACTAGGATAAAAAAACAGCCACTGTTTTCTAAATATTACAAAAGTATGAACGAGATACGCAAAATACAAGTCAGCTTTGTATGTAGTATGTGTACCAAGTTTTATAAAATTTTTGAAAATATTTCTTGAGATAAGTAATAAATATTATGCAATATAAAATGGCTACCATTATGAACTTATGAACACAGAAAGTACGAATATTACTAAAGCGAATTATCCCCGTTCTATGTAGAATATGTAAGTTATAATAAGTTAGTGAAACCCTGAATAAATATTTGCTAAGATATGGAATACAATTATAGAAATATGAAAGTGACGGCTATTTTGAAAATATGAATACTGTATGAAAGAACTAAAAAAAAACTAAATTCAGTTTTGAATGTAGTAAGCTGTATGTGTACGAAGTATGAAAAAATTCTGAAAAATACTTCCTAAGAAATGTGATATATATTATGCTAAAAATATAAAAATTACGCCATTTTAAAAATATATCAAAGGATGAATGAAATACACAATATTTGTGTCAGATTTGTGTGTGTGTGTACTAAGTGTACCATTTGTGGTTAAATTCTGTAAAAATATTACTTAAAATATGTACTACCATGATGAAAATGTAAAGATGGCTGCCATTTAAAAAAAATGAACACAGGAAGAACGAAGTACACAACAGTAAAATCATATTTTTGTGTAACACATAGCGTGTACCAAGTTTTGTGGCGTTTTGAAAAATATTTCCAACTATACGCAATATTATCCTTAAAATATAAAACTTGCCACTGTTTTGAAAATACGAACACAGAATGAACGTAATATACAAAAGTAAAATCAGCTTTTTATGTAGTATGTGTGTACCAAGTTTGATGAAATTTTGATGTACGCCTCCTTAGATATCTAGTTTGATCTAAAAATGATTAGATGGTCGCCCTTATGAACAGAACGTAAACAAAATATACGAAAGTCGTGTCAGAGTACAAAGTAATATTTGTGTACAAAGTTTAATGACATTCGGTTCACTAGTTTACAAGTTTTTAAGGGTCTCTCTCTCTCACATGGACATACACACAGACACATAGACAGGGTGGTGATCCCATAAGTCTCTAATTTTTCCTTCCTAAAATAGGCTAACAATGTATATATGCATATGTAATCCAATCTTTCTGATATATGTATACGCAGGTTACTGTATTGCACAGTTATGAAGGTATAGATGAATTCACACCGTTATAATGGCAACTTATGCTTATATTCCACAGATAATTGTATGCCTATATGCATCAACGTGTCTAATTACATTGGATACTTGTGAGCACTTTAGTGCTTGCAACAGTAGCCATTCTTGTCAGTTTTAGGAGCGCCATTTTTGTAATCATACTTCAAATATTGCGTCATCAAAAGAAGTGGTGATCTCTTCAGGGTATTGATTGTTGAAACTTAAGAAGCTGAACAACTGATTCCTATATGAAACCAAACATTTAGATTGCTAACAGCCTCGTTTAAAACTTCCGGCTCCATAACAAATATGTGGAAATACAATATTGGATTAGTGCATTATGTAAAATTATTACTTATGCTTACAGGACAAAATTTGCCGGATGGATAAAATAAAATCAATGAACATGTGTAATCGATGCAATTGTATTCTTGCAATTAGAATCCAAATTAATAGAACATAAGTAACAAACACGAAGCTAAACACTTCAAAATATACAACCCAGTCTGGAATCAAACGCTATGCTCGCAGATGCACCAGGCAATCTGCAGCCTAGATAGCCTATGCTGGATTATGTAATCGAAAGTTAGTTTCCGAGATTTTCAAGTTAACGTACGCATTGCACTGAACAAGTAGATAAACATATTCGTGTTTTCAAATATATGATTGTGTTGCGCAGTTCTTGGTAATAGTTTACACATTACAAGAAAAATATAACTGTCGTATGTTTCGAAGTAATAGTTTTTAAGACGGTATAACGTGAAAGGAATTTCAGAAAATGGCATAAATGAGACAGGGAACTTATGGTCGTAAAACAAAGTGTAAAAATGATGTGTGGAAGCGAGAGCAGCTCTAACATAAATATCTCTTTAGCTGTAGCTTTCTGTCAGCTTAACATTAATGCTAGGCGGTAATTGTAACCAGGTGTGGACTTTGCGGCTGATATCGCTCGTACAGTAGCCGTGTAGTTTAGAATATTGTGTATGACAAGCTGACTTGTTCTCCTGTAGCATTCACACTTCAATAAGCCCTGCCTGATGGACATTGGTTACAGGTGCTTCAACTAAGAGTAACTTTTATCCCATTTGGAGCCATGGCAAACATACACTCGTTTAATAATCGGGACAAACAAATATTGTGCTGTCTTCTAGAGTACAGTGAACTGAATAATTCGCATTCTGCTCGCATTTTGTGCTCCTATAATTCACACTATACGACTGTTTGACAGAGAATCCATGCGGCTAAAATTGCAGAATACAGTCATGGCAGGTATACATACGTGCAAACGAGAGAAAATAGTTTCGTAAAATTTAAAATAATATTCCCTAAGGTGAAATAAATATTTTCTGAAGTTTTCACTCTTTATTTAATGTATATATATATAACGTTATTGATTTAAAAACGGCCTCCACAGGTAATTAAAATTTCGTTTTAATTGTTCGTAGTGGTTAATATTTTATCTTTACTAATATTTCCTAACACAGTTAGTAAGACTGAAATGTCGCTCGAAGCTAAAATTGATTTGAGTGTTGGAAGGAGTTTCTTGACACTATTAAGAGAGAGTGGACGATAGCTTTCTTTTTACGTTTTGGGCGCGGAAACGGGGAAGGAGATAAGTCGAATATAACACGTCCGCCAAACACCTCATCGCCTCTAGGCGCGAAGGACTAGAGTACTGTGTTTAGTAGAGACCGTTTTACAACGGGACTTCAAGCAATGACCATGTTGGTTTTATTTGTGGAAAGTTGGCGGTAATGCCCAATGCAGTATCTGTGGCTTAGTTTTACGATTACGATCGATATTTTCTCAACTCAAGCAACGTCAAAAAGACATATTTAGCACTTTTGAAGAGCTTGGAAATCATGAATTTAAGAAGCGGATGGCATTTTTAAAATCATATGGACACAGTTTGAAGTGTCTTTATCTTCGTGGATAAACGCATTATAAACGTTTTTAATAGTTTTAAATAATAAAATAGTTTCCGTACTACGCTTCAGCACGACTCACACGCCAGGTTCACCAACTGTTAGTTGACGTTATTTACTTGCTTTGGTCAACAATCTATTAAGAGTTTTTTTTTTTTTTTTTAATTTCACTGCTTGGTTTATTGTAACACATCTGATTTTTAAACGTGTTGGTTATAAATGTTGTGAAGTATGTTAAGTTTGATGTACTTATAAATTAAAAATAAAATTTTAATGTAACTCTAAAAATATTACAGTTTTAACAATATTTTCAAAATATTGTATTTGAGTAATGGAAACATCCCATAAGTTATTAGTGTTGGACAACATTGACTTACACATTGAAGTTATTTCTCAGTAATATTTAACAAAAAACATTAAAAATTATTTTTGTGATAAATGTATTATTCTTCTTAGTTTTGCAGTCCACCCTTACACTATTTCAATCTTTCAAGTGTTATGTTTGTATTGCGAATAAAAATGTTAGGGATATGCGATGGTGTAATCTCGTTAAGAAATTCGTGCATTTAATTACTAAGGCAGGAGACTGGTACCTTTAAGCGATATTGTTTTAGAATGTAAAATAAAAAAAAACACATTAATGTTAAACGCAAGACGTAATGAAAATATGTTTTCAAGCCCACTTCATTATGAAACATGGACTTACGCCTTCACTTTGTTGTCTGGATGTACTAGCATATGTGCGTCCTCCTTAAAACACTTTAAATTATATAAGAACTGAATTGAAATTTCGCACTTTTACCTACCACAAAAGCTAATCAGAAATTTGCCACAACTTTTATATCACGGATGTTGCTTACTTTTAAAAAATAGTAATATTTGCACTGCAATTATATCAATCCGCACGCAATGACTATGTGATTTTCAAAGCATAAGCATTTTTTTTTCTATCTCATCAAATAAGAACATTGTATTTCCTCCGATATAACGGACAAAATAATATATGCCAAAATATATTTTGTTTGTTTATTATATTCAATATTTTTTAGTGAACGTAATCATTACTAAATGACTGTAAAAACGTATCTGGTATACTAACACTTTTTCTTGATATATATTGTATGTACGTACTGTGACCTGTATTTAATTATTTTATATAATAATGCTAAAATTTTTTAATTTTTTGAATTCACTACAAGATAATTCTTGAGTTTCAACGGCTTTTTAGTTTTAAGAGAATACAATTTGAATGATTTGCGTAATAATCTATTCATCTTTGTAACCTAATATCCACATTATTTTGTGTCATTGAAATAATAGCTATCCTTAAGTTTAGCAGTTACCTACTTTATTTCCCGCTGTACAGACGAGATTGCAGCACGCTCTGATGACTGACGTCACACAAGACCGGTATTATGCCGCTGTTACTCAAATACGTGCAACCTGAACAACGCTAGTCCACTACGAAAACAAAGTTCTGGTGTGATAGCCTTCTTGTTGGTTGTAACAGACATAATAGATGGAAGAACTACACGAGGCGTAAATATTAGTGATCACTGCACAGTAAAGGTCATATAAGTTTACAAAACGTTTATTTGGAAAGTAAATGTCAAGGTAGTAACTATAATAGGCTAAGTATTTGTCACAAAATATGATTAAATTTGCCGCCAAATTTCTTGAACACGTTTAGTGAATAGGTGAATAACAAATGTCTTTTGTGAAATATATCCTCTGCAAACTGCATGAGTGTTGGGCACATATATAGTTTAAAAACACCGAAAAACTCGCCCAAGTTGTACCTATAGAAAATAAATCGTCATATGTACAAGGTAATTTGTATGTAAACGTAACATGAAGGAAAACTAAGCCTCTGATTGTTTGAAAACAATTATTATTCCAAATATTGGAAACAAATTGACGTAAACTAGTAATGCTCAAAATATTTCTTAATGGCAAAACTTTCCTGAAAGTAAAATGTGCGGCCACCCTTTAACGACACACAAAACTTGTACGTTTACAATTATCGAATATGTTAAAGTAAATTATTAAGTAATGTGGCTTATCGCTGTTACAAAATGGTTCTCTTGTATGAGTTATCCCTGACCAACATTTCTCTTCAAATATCCATGAAGCCTGGGCTCATCTTTACAGAGCCTCGCACACAGGCAATGCTACGTACGTACAGTCGGATCAGGATAAAGTGACCACTCATATAAGCCCTACTAAAGTTCTATTTTCAGCCAATTCGTATCTTTCCGCGCGTAACGGCTAACGACGGGACATGTCCAACCTCTCTGGACACGTCACTTAATGTTTGCACGTGTAAGATAAATATTGTGCATTCAGTATGAGTCGATACAGTCTATTAAAAAAAGGTTATTAATTATGTACAATACAATTATATCAATTTCGGTTGAGTTTGTTTATGTATTGTTGTATTTAACAAGGAAAACACATGGAACTATATTGAATAATTTCGCTGCCAACCACACAGACCAAAGTTAATGTTAAATTATATGCAGCAAGGGCTAGTGATATTTTGAAAGATTAAATTTGTAGTGCTCATTTTATTCCAAATGACCTTTACGTGTTTACTGTATATCGCTTCTCCACACAGAATATGGTTAGTTTTCATTGTAAATAAAATGTACTGTATATTAAACAGCAACATTTGGTTCCCATCGCATTATCACTGCGATACACACACTCACATATATATGCATATACACACGCTTGGACAAAAACAGGGCACCATACATACATTATATATATATACATATATATATGCAATCATGTACACGTATGTTCAATGACAAAACTATCACATTTTGTATTATGACTGCAATCCATTTTACCTTTCATAGTTAGTATAGTAGGGATGATATTTGCTGTCGCTTTCCAGTATGACAAACTGGCGCCTTGACAACATATGGCTGTTTCTTTAGCGAAACTGTTTTTAACTTGTGTGTAGATGCTACACTGGCTCTTCAGATAGGGCACAGAGATATTCTGGGTCCTGTGATCGCAACATGACTAAACGAGACATCGAAACTTGTAAGTCGCAAGGCGCATGGAAATGGTTATAAAAAGTAGCTACCAGACTTCAGATTCAATTTTATGTAACAAATATTTAACACTCAGAACCATACTTCAAATAATTTTCAGGAAAATATATATTCTACAAAGTTGTTGGTTCTGAAATTCGTGTTTGATTTCATTTTTAAAAATTAAGATCCAGTGAGTTACGACTGCGCAACTTCTTTAATTAGTAAAATGCTGTGTGTGTAATCACCTGTACTCATTACTAATGTCCATTGCACACTAATAGTTATTTGACTTCTTACTGCTCCCCTTATGAGAAGCCGGAGTTTTCTTTCTTACCAGGTAACAAGTATTTCCCTCCTAGTTTCACAACCTGATGTGGGCTCATCATTTGGCGAGGAAGGAGGGGTCTGGTCAGTTATGATCGAAATGCCAAAGCACATTTCGTTGATGTGCATACATAATGTCTCACTAGACCGCAAAAAAAAAAAATACGCATTATACACACAGGGCGTAAACTTTAACACGGGACTTAGTATAAATTCAGAGCTGACACATTTCCTACTGCAACGGCGTATAATGCACTGGATCTCAATGGAAAACTGAGCCGCTTCAATCCACAAATGTAATGGAACAGTATAGCCAACCGCCCCTCCTGAAATATACTCTATATTGGAATATTCCTTAAGACGTAAAACATTCGCTATTTTGCTCACAAAAACGGCCCAGTAAGATAGTGAAGAAAATGTAAAAAATTATAGAAAATTACACGAGAAGTGCGCGGAAAAATTTGTGTTCGAACAACAATATATTGTTCACATAGAAAGGCAAGTTGTCCAATAATGAAACATTAGAAAATTTGGATGCATTTGTTTGAAGTTTTGTTTTATTTTTTTGTTCGTATTACACAGAAGCTGTAAAATGATATTACGTACGGTTGGAAATAGAATCGTACTTCTAAACACTGTACAATTCCCTAGATTAGAATATTAATCACAAGGTCGCTGAGAAGTTTTATAAGAAAGATACTCTCCCGACGTGTTTCATTATTTTGTGTTTTTCGTACACGTGTCTTCTTAGTTTATGACCTAACATTCAACATTTGTTTACGAGTTATGCAGTAAGTTCTGCTCATGTGCGAATTTTAGGTATCTGCCTTTTTATCTATTCAAGAAAATTCACTTTCATGTCATTTAATTGCATTGGAATTATTTTACATTGTATTCAAGAAACAAACACATTTCCAATACAAATGAGTAAATGCTACCTTACATACAGATATAACAGTGCAGTAAGCAAGAAGTACTTACATACAAAGACGAAGAACACTGGCCAGTGCTTATCGACTTGGTTCAAACTCGAGCCTTAGTCAATGAAGTAATTGTGCTGGCATCAATGTAGTTTCCGAAAATTACATTGGAATGGAAAGTTTGCAATTTACTTTGATGTGAGCAGAATAATATTAGACGTTCATGCATTCTGTAGCAAATTAGTTTGTTTTAATATGAACCTACAAATAGAAAGGAAGGTTTCAACAGTATACACAATTTTACAAGTTTAATAAATGTTGCCTTTTTGACATGATAATGTTTACCTGTCTGAATTATAGTGTTTCCTCTTTCTTACTGATTTGTACCGTTATTTCTTTATAGTGGAACTACCAAAGCGGCAAATTTTAGAATAATTTAGGTAATAAAATTACTCTGCACGACGTGTTAAAATGCCAGAGGAACATGATTTATTCCTTTATTCCATTATAACGTAATTACTGATAAGTTCACTTCTGAAAGTCGTATAGATGCGAGGTGACAATGAAGAGACTATACGATAGTATTGTGTCTTGCGAGTAGAGGTCTCTATATAGCCTGAGCTTGTTTCTGGACCGTGCTTATTACTCTGGTGTTTTTAAGACCAAGTCAATTATACTAAGCTAGATGGCGCCTTCATTATTTCATATTCAATGCAAGTTTATAAAGCTGTTGGTACCAACGAATGAAGGTAGGAAATTGTGTCGTAGTTTACAACTCCTCGGTCCAACCAACACTCTATCCTCAGGTAATTGTTCTTCCTTGGCAGCGAGATACCTGGTAAAACACGTAATTTTCGTTAACCTGCTAATATTTAAAGATTTAAAGTATGATTATAGCTAACTAAAGCAGTCGTTTCCTTTAAGCGAATAAATGCAGCCAAAGTGTCGTATATCTAAGGAAGTGGTTCAAATTAGCAAGTTTACACGCCTTAGTCAATCTAAATTAATGTTGTAACGCACTCACTGTTTTTGCAATACGTCTGAGACTAATGGTCTTCCCGACATATAATTACATAACATCTAAATTCACCTTTTCCTATCTGAGTGCGTCTTGAGGAAGAGCCGCACTCACCTGGATGTTGTAGCTGCACATTTATCTGAACGTCACTATTGAAGTATTGTGTAATGTCTCGTTTGTGTACGTGGGACATATTTCAGCTGGTAGACACACTGACCTCTTGTTATTATGTTTTGCTGGTATTGTGGTAGAAGAAACACAGAAAATAGTTGAAAGACTTTTTTCCACGTGCGATTAAACATGTGCTACAGATATCTGTAAGATAAACACTTTTTTGAACATCGCTTGAAAATAAAAGTGTAAACAAGAACTTTGAGCAAAACAAAATGATATGTATAAAAGTACATTTACTTTTCTATGCGCAAGAAGAAACGCCGTTCAATAAAGCTTGGATTTATTTACTGGATCTTCAGAAATACGGACACGCCTCAAACAGCTGATTTGTTACATTTTGGTCCAAGCAACTACAAAAATTTATTTACCCCTAGGATATTGTAATGGTACTTTATCTGCTATAAAATATTCATGAAATTATCTGCCATAGTGATTCATAGGATACAAAAATATAATTCTTGAAATTCCCATGAAAATATCATTAAAAAGTAAGTTATTGAGGTTTTTTGAGCGACGTTGCGTTTGGCAAATTCCCCAATATATCCACTAGATAGCCCTAAAGTATCTCCCTTGGATAACCCAACAGTACATCTAGTGGGTATCCTGAACATGTGTATGTATACAGGTTGTCTAGAAGAATATTTTTTTCATTGTCACATATTTTAATGAAACGAATTGTCTTGTTATAGTGTATTAATAATTTTACTATGTAAGCTATCGCTGTAACAAATGCCTGAAAGTGTACTTAAACATGCATTGTCGCCAAATTTAAAGTCATATAAGGTGGTGGGACATATCTATTCTCTAGGTTAATCATCTGAGTTTCCTGCTGTTAATAACCATCGATATTTCGACAAGATATCTAAATTACCAAAGTTATGTTTTTCTGTATTAGTTTATTCTATGGGCTGATAGTAGTAAATATTCCTCTTTTCCCGTAGAATGAATTAGGCCATTAATACGAATGGATACCTCAAAATTATTTGTAACACTCTGAAAAGCAAATTTTTCTCTCTAATGGTAACTAGCATTGTGTAGATAAGAATTAGGACACATGTTAGCATTTTTATGTTTGTAATATTGGTAAGCATAGTAAACTAAGAACTACACGTTTGTGGAGTCGAGTCCAACTTAATAAGGCAAAGAAATTTAATATGAACGAGAATGTTGGAAGAATATTGTAAAGGATGAAAATAAGAGCAGAATATTTATTTTAGGTACGAGTGCTTGTATTTGCGTTTCTGCTGCATGACGAGCACCACTTATTTGTAAGGATTAGCAACGGATGTTCTGCAGGAATGTCACACGAATTTCCTTAAAGAGTTGATTTGGTTGTCCAATAGATATCCTGGTTATATCCTAGATAGATCTTAGGATATTCATAGGGAATTCTGAGCAGCTTAAGTGGTGTCTTCCGGGTATTTCTAGGCTGTCATTACACTGCGTATAGACCACGTGCTACTTGTTTAGATCGAGCTTGGTTTAGTCCAATAGCTCGACAGTTATATATGCAATAATTTTATAAAGTAATGTACGAGTCGAAATTTAAAGGACGATAGTAAATATGTTTTGATATATTTTTCTCCTTGACTTTAAGGATACTGAATACCAAAGGCTAACAATGCAATTTTAGCCATTTTGATTAATTATTTCTTTGTGCGTATTCTAGTCGACTAAAGTAAAACCTAACATTGTTTTAAAATGTTTTTAGTTATCTTGAAAATTTATATAGCATACGTATTCCCCCAACAGGTATAAGTTACACGGAGATAGATGTACATATTCACACGCACAAACACTAACTTTACAGATGAAACCTTCTTGGAGACATATTTTGAAAGAGATGAATATTGTTCCGTTGTGGTTGAGTAAGACGTAAAGTTCGGAATATACACCTGAGGCACAACACGGCCCAGCCAATATCCTCGCTACAAGTATGAAAGCCTCGAGTGTGAGATTGACACCTCAGGCTCTTCTCCGCCGTCGCCTTCCTCCAATCATCTTTGACATTACATCAGCTCTCCGCCTCCAGGCATCAGTTTGCCATATTTTCACGCTCCATCCCCACACTTTGCCAGGAGGCATTGAAGCATGCATCTCTCCCTGCAACACGCAGCACATTACATTCGCACGCAAGAATTCAGTATGTACATGCAATAACACGCTCTGTGGATTCACAAGATCACAACTTGTTTCTTTACAATTTCTTGTGTAGCAACAATACAGGATATTCAGGAACAAGTGGTAACGAAAACATTAAGTAGAATAGATTGGCGGAGAACATAACATCAAGAAGCCAACGGTCTCAATACAATTACACACACACATATAACTCGCAACTGGCTGTGCCAAGGTACAGAGGAAGGAGGGCTTATGCACACGTCTTCATGCCGTGCAGTTACTTGATACTTTCTGGAAGCCCTGCTACTAGCTTATAGGCTATATTATTTTCACACCAGTCAAGCATCCTTCAGCCAAACGTCAACAATAACACTGCCATGTGGAAAATACCACGTGGTTGCCACATTGCAATGTTATTGTAGGAAATCTTTCAGAAAGGAACGTAACTTGTGCAAAAAAATAACATAACATGTGAATCCAGATGCTGGTTACGTGTTAACATTATCCACCCAGCTATGTAAGTAATACACACAAGCGTTCACGTCTCACCATATTCAAAAGCTAAAATACTTCGTTCCCAATAAAATATAATTTAAAGTATTATTCTTGACATGACTCTTCAAACAAAGTTGTCTCAGTGAATTCAACAGTCTAGCAGTTTACTTGGTTTATAAAAACAAGAAATAGTTAAAATTGCAACAAAATAAAACGTTCTAATGCATGTTCACTTAAAATTGAGCCTACTGCCATTAAGAAACTATTTCCTGACACATGATTACAAATCGCAGACAGCAAAATCCAGAAAGTAGGTGACGACATACCATACACAGTAAACTGTTATAGTCCTATATGTTAGCATACATTAGGCAATGGCACATATTGGTGTCCACATTTTCCCAATATTTGTATCACTGTACACAAACTGTCGTCTTACAGAGTTCTAATATAAATGCAAAAAAAAAAAAAAAATTACAAACGTAGCAATCAACCCAACAGCTCACCTGGTCACTAAGACATTCGCGGCGTTAAATAGATTACTTGACACTACTGTATAATATCTGTAAACTGCAAAACACAAATAATAAGGAAAAAACTGATCTACAAAGACAGTTTACAGTTATGTCATTAATATTGTTACAATATTTGTAACTGAAGAAGGCCATTACTTTGTGATTAACAGTGAAAATTAATAGTAAAAAGAGTTCAAGGCAAATTTAAAAAATAAATTAGTATATTAAAAATAATGTCAGGGTAATATCAGCAAACAATATAAACTAAAGTTAAAATAATATTATTACACTTTTTTTTTCATCCAGGCTCGGACACTACATTCAGCCGCACTTAAAATTTATGTATTTTTCATTGTTTATTTACTATGAATGTAAAATATTAAATTCTATCAATGATAAAAACTTACAATATAAATAAATTATGTTTGGCAATATTTGTCTGTAAAATAACAACGTTATTGTAAATGACAATATAAAGTGAACTCAGAACACTAATGTCAAACACGCACATTTTCCAGAGTCTTGAGACAAATCTTATAAATATCAGCTGTTCGCTTGCTAGTCGACAGAAAACAATAGAAAAATGTATACATCTCGATTCGCAAAAGGTTCTGTTTAGGATTATTAAAACAACTCTCTAACTACCCGCCTTATACTATAAAAAATCATTAATTTATATTATATTACAAATTATGTGTCCAAAAAGTTACAATTCCTAAAACTCCTCGTTGTTGGTACGTATATAATATTATTTACCAGGAATTAAAATTGTGGTTACTGTACAAAATATGTTTACCTTTCTTTTTTCAAACAATAATAAAATTTAAACTTGCATGTTTTACTTGATACCAATCATTCCTAACATATGTAGCCTTGCATATTAAGATTTTAAACTTGGGTCGGACTGAGGAATTCCCATTCAAATTTTACCGCAAACCCTTTGTTGTGGATTGAAATAGGAATGAAGCGAGATAATCTACTTCACTTGTTGAGGTGGACTGGAGTGAAGAAAACAGATTGAGATTTACTATAAACACAGACTGGACTGAAAAGAAAATGCGCAGGCCCAAGCTGTCGCCATATTGCATTGTTATCTATTGTGGTTACGTTGAAAATAACAACTGAACATATTACAGTTAAATAGAATACGCTAAAAGCTAATATTTGTGAAGATAAACTGGTTTTATAAAGCGAAACGGAGTGACTATTTTTCGTTTGTCATCTGTTCTCAGCTTCGTATTGTCGCAAATTGATCTCAGTATTACGTTTTCAGTCCAAGTTGCCTCCAACTTCACTCTTGTTTACAGTTCAATCTGGGTTGTAATATTTACCATAAACTTATTTCGTCAATCCATGTTCGCTGTACATTCACTTCGAGTTGACAGAACTACAGACTCAATCTGGATTGAAGTTTTACCCTAAACGTAGTATTTTAGAAGCGACATAAGGATGCGCTCTCATTGTTGTTGTCGTCTCGGCTCTCAGGACACACAGGACGTAAACAAACTATGTAATTTAATTATTTATGTAACCACTTGCAGTGTCACAGATAAACCTATCGTAATAAACTTGTACATCAAATTAATATACAGACATGTTAAATGTGACTTTACATACGTATACATTTTCTTGCAGTTTTAAAATTATGCCCACTAAGTTTCAGTGTAACCAATCAGCCACGTGAATCAAACAACTTCGAAACACCGGCAGCCCAAAGAGAAAACGATTTCGCGCGATGTCGCGTCTGTTACACTTATTTACTCTGTGGTACCGCGCTCGCTATGTTTGTGTCATATTTTTGGCGATGATAACCGTCCGGCTCATTCTTCCTTGCAGTTTAAACGGTAGTTCATTATTACACAGTTAATAATATCACAGCATAAATGAGTATAATTTATTCTGTGATAATATTTACGTCGCTTTCAGAAAAAAATAATGTAAACACAAAACGAACGCTGGTACGACGCGATAACTGACGGTTGCTCTGTATGTCGGCGTACATTCATGTGGATTGTTCATGTGCGACCACGTGTTACGTCACCTATAAAAACTACGACGTTTATAATAACATACGCTAGTTGTAAACACACGTTTCTTTACATTTCCTGAAGATAAGTGTATGTACACTATTTCAAGCAACGATTTTCAATATTTTAACAGTTTTACATAATATACGGAAGAACTACTGCTATGTGAATATAGTTCGTAGACTTTCGCGGCTGTTGTTGTTGTGGGTTTCGACCGCGTCTGTTGTTTTCTGTCTTGCTACGTTATGGCAATCGTTGCAGCTGTCATGTACAGGTTGACTGCAGACCGACAACAGACGCCGCTCAAACCCACAAGCCTAGGAAAGAAATATTTATACTTCATCATCACCAACTTTCCTCTAAATACCGTATCACAGGCGTGTTTGTTAACATTTAAAATAAATAAATATTGAAAGCTACTTCTACGCTCGTACACTCGGAGCAATAAAATAATCAGTTAAAATATTTTTTTCTTATCGTATTAATTCTTTATTTGCTAACATAGTTGCACTGTAGTAACGGAAGTATTGCTAGTAATATTTTCTAACAGTGGTTGCTAAGAGTATCAACGCACATTGCGGCGTCTATACTGACCACTGCACAGCTGCCTATAGGCCATCCAGGTTAATGTCAACACTAACAAAATACCTGCGAAATATATATTTTCATCCAGTCCGTATAATTCTGCTGTATATAAACTTTAACATTGTAACGCATTTTGTTTACATGGTTTGTAATATATGCAAGTCTCTATCACACTGCGCCGACGTATGTTATCTGCAATATATGCTCTTTAATTAAACAAGTAATCGATACAGCAATCGTATAGAAAATTATCATAAATACTTACGAATTACCTCATGTAAAAGAGAGGTTGCTGTACGTCGGTTTTTAATCATATCCACTGCACTCCCACTATGTTTCTTCCCAAATAATTTGTACACGGTATATACATAAAAATGTCAACAATTTCGCTTGAAAAAAGTATATATTTAAGTTAATATCGTTTAAATATATACTGTAGAACCGGAAAGCGTCGGACAATATCTTAAAAACGTCTGCGAATAATATTCGAAAAATGTCATATATGAAGTAGTCTTACGCAAATCTTCTTTCCCGTGTCATCTTTAATGCAATATATTATTGAACAAACATTTCGGAACAATATTGTTATGTTAGTAACTCCTTGTGTTAAGAAAAACAAACGTATCGTATGCTTTCATATTTCAAAATAGTGACAATATGATCAGTTAGTTTCGTTATAAGCTATGTTTAAGGTCATCCACATCACATTCAAAAACAAAACTGCTACTGCCACTAATCAACCCACACTCACACAAACCTCACAACATAATCTCCTTGTTCGTAGATCAGGAAACAATAGAAGTTCAACAGACCAAAACAAAAGACGAGCTGTTCTATTATAAATATATTTTTAAAAAATTCTTGCAGTCATAAAACGTAAGCGTTCACAGAATACCCTTAGTTTGATATAAATTGGCAGTTGTTTATGCATATATTATGTTCTGATACTTTTACGTGTGTGATATAATTAATATATTCGTCATTGTACAACTTGAGTACATTCAGTAGCGAGGCATGTACGCTCTATATTATGACGGGACTATACATGTGCTGATGTTAGATAGCCTACGTGTGTAACTGATAACGTAGTGTGGCGTCTCTGGAGATGTGACTTGATGTTTGTGCGTATAAATTAAATATTCTGCTGTCGGTAAGAACTTACATAGTTTGATCAAATATTAATTAATATATTTGTATTAGTTCAGCATTTTATATAAATAGGAAAATACAATGAAAGTACATTTAGTGATTCACTGCCAACTGTACAAGAAATAAAGCAGCTATAATGGAAGTATTTTTTTCAAAGATTATATCTTTATTCTAAATTGTACCGTAAACTACGTATAGGTACAAAACCCGCAGTATCGCAGCTCGGATAGCCACAATGTACAGTTGCGCGGTGTGTACTTATGTGTTCTACTGTACAAGTGAAGCAGTCAGGTTGTACAATGTACGGTGCTGTATCTGACAACAGCCGTCACTAACATTTGTGATCGTCTATACCACAGACGCCGCGATTGATACTTTTAGAAAAGAACTGTTGAAAAAATCACTAGGAATAGTTCTGTTAGTACCATGCAACACTGTTAGCAAGTAAAAAACCAATATTGTGAGAATAATGTTTTAAGTTAATATTTATTATTACGTCTCCATGAACATCATAATAGTACGTAATATATATCTTAAAAGTAATATAACAAGCACAGACGTGATGCGATAGCTGTACGAAGGTTGGTAATGATATATTAGAAATAGTTTAGTGTATTCTTAAACAATTAAAATAATAAAAATTGCTTAATAGAGTGTACATATGTTTATTTTTTTGTACATGTAATAAAACGTATTCTTACATTCAGCGTATATTACAATAAACGTAGCTTTTGACGTGACCTAATATGTGGCTGCGTATAAACAATTAACAAGACTGTACACATAGTTGCAGTACAGCCGTCAGCCATCGTGACGTACGCAACGTGGGTTCTGTGTTGACATAATAGAGCTTATATATATACAGGGTGGACCAGAATTCATGTGCCAAAGTCCGGGAGGGGATTCGTTATGGAAAATAAGGTGGGGTATATAAACCAACACTATTCTGTGGTAAATATTAAGGGAGCTACGCCACGTTGAAAAAAATAATTTTTTAAACAATTTTCGAAAAATACTAGAAAATATAAGAGATAGAGCCACCAAAATTGGC
>PNEQ01092548.1:0-26175 GCA_003012365.1 Medauroidea extradentata
CTCTCTCTCACGTTCTCCACCCCTCTCACTCTCACGTTCTCCACCTCTCTCTCTCATGTTCTCCACCTCTCTCTCTCTCACATTCTCCACCTCTCTCTCTCTCACGTTCTCCACCTCTCTCTCTCTCTCATGTTCTCCACCTCTCTCTCTCTCATGTTCTCCACCTCTCTCTCTCATGTTCTCCACCTCTCTCTCTCTCATGTTCTCCACCTCTCTCTCTCTCATGTTCTCCACCTCTCTTTCTCTCTCGTTCTCCACCACTCTACCATTTCAAATTTTCAAACTATTTTAATGATTTCACATTTTATGAGAATAAAGTTATTAAAAATACTTTTTTTCTTATGTAAGTTATGTGCATCACACCACATCATTCTCACTTAGTGTAAAAAAAATATTGAATAGGCAGTGAAGTGAGGGGGAGAAGTGGTCCATCCTAGGTGCCTTTTTAAAGCGTATGCAAGTTTGACATTTAGTTAAAACTAGTTAATATACTAATTTACGTACAAAACAAAGAACTGAAACTATTTATGGATTGGCTGTTTACAATAATTTCATTATGTTGCAGTATAATAAATTTTGTTTTTAAGTTACATGAGTTATATTGGCAAGTTTATTTATAAACTGTTTTATTTTGAAAACAATTTAAGATTTAAATTAAAAATTTAAAAAAACCTTGACTCACAGGGTACTAAATTTCATATCAACCAGAGTAGATTTGCTCACATTCACTTAATATATATATATATATATATATATATATATATATATATATATATATATATATATATATATATATAATAAAAAAAGAGCTGATCTTTAAACGGCTGAACAGATTTCGTTGAATCATAGCTAAGAACACTCCCGATCAAGTCACCTTTCAAACAAAAAAAAAACTAAATTAACTTTGGTTCATTTGTTTAGGAGCTACAATGCCACAGATAAACATACAGATATGCAGACGGACACGTCAAACTAATAACACCCCTCTTTTTTCGTCGGGGTTAGAAAAAAGTTAATGTTACTGCGGTCTGCCTCTATGCTATTAACACCAGTGGAATTTATTGTGAAAAGCCTGTATAAATTGGCCTCAGTTCACTTTAACTGTGCACGGGCGAAGGTTAGCAGCTATTCTGACAATGTATAGAATTTACCCTCCAATTGTGGATTTGTTGCAGGCTCGTGGTGTCCCAAAATGGCCGTGCTTTGCACATTGTGTTCCCTCACCAGTTCCTCGACTCCCCAGAGTGGTTTGGAGTCTCGACAGACGAGTTCTTCCAGGTAAGTCAGCAAGTCGTTGTGCAAGCAAGTTACCCATTTACTTGCCAGTTGGAACTGTTCCAATAATGTTGGGTTATAGATATTTCGCAGTATTTTTCAGAAATGTAAGTTTGTTATTGCTCTTCTAAATTTTTTTTTTTGTTTCAAAGTTTTGTGCATTAATAATAGTTGTTTTTTGTAACGTTGGTGTCGATGTACTAGTTCTCTTAAAAATATTAAGAGTGCATACTTTTGTATCACTGCCTATTTCATAGTCATTTCATTAATTTTGCAATGGATTTAATTCTCAATTTTTAATATTTATCGTGTACTGGTTAACAAATTAAATTTCTTTAATATTTGTTTCTGGTTTATCAGTTATTAATATAATTTTATACACTAAGCAAGAGACAAAAGCATAGCAATGATTTATGTTTTTTAAATTCATTCTCATCTGGAATATTTATCATTAGTGTTTCAACCAGTACTTGATACTTTTTTTTCCCCTCTTAACCACTGTACAATTTCCAACTATCCATAGGGCTGCGGTGGCCGAATGTTCAGACCGTTCACCTCCCACCAAGGCGATCTGGGTTCGATTCCCGGCGGGGTTGGACCCCGGATTTTCGTACGTGGGAATCGTGCCGGACGATGCCGTTGGTCAGTGGGCCATCTCTGAGATCTCCCGTTTCCTCCGCCCTTTCATTCCGGCGCTGCTCCATACTCACCTCATGTCACCCCTCACCAGCGCTGAAGACCTAGATGTTAAGCGCTGACCAAAACCTCTCACTCACTCTTGATTCTCCATCATGTAGATGCTCTGTATACACTATAATAATGTTTCTAAATAAAAAAAAGCACTGTTATGTTGTGTTTTTGAGATGGTATATTATTTGCATATGGTAAAATTTATATTTTTATCATGACTTTAGGTTCACAAAATAAAAAATTTTGTATCTACCAATATTTCAAATAGCTCACAGCCAGCAAATACAATAGTAGTAATATAAAGATCTATATGTTGTAGTTATGGAACTCTATAAAATAAGCCCTTTTTTTATTAATTGCCTATTCAAATGAAACACGCAATGGCATTTTTACATAATATTGTACATTTGATGTAAGAGTGTTTGAGGTCAGAAAGATAGTGTTTTTCAAGTATTATGGTATTGGCAGGTACTTGGTCCTCTAGATTACTTTAATTTTCCCATTTTAATATGTGTGTAAAGTGACTTTTTCTAGTAGTGGGTGAAAAAGTGTGACCCCATACCTATGTGAAATTGTTGATGAATCCCCATTGAAAATTTAGTTCAAACCAGTTAAATGATTTTTTAATATATGGCACACAAATATAGTGTGTTCATACCAATATATATCTGCAATTTTCAAAATTGAGTTTGTACTTCACCTAAAAAATTTAAATTTAAATTGACTTTTATAGTACAGTACTACATAAATATATCTTTTTTCCCCCTCAGAAAGTAGACTAAAATCATTCCTAATGACATGTCATGTGAACTATTTTCTATATCAGAGTGAAATGAGCATGAAAACTACTAGTCTCAACTGAATGTGCCAAAAAATTACCCTCTCATATTTATTATTAAAAATGAAATAAAATTATTCAAACCTTGGAAGTTTGTGACAATATATAAAATTATGAACATTAGTTTAATTTGTTAAACTAAAAATTTATATGACTATACATTGTAGCATCCACAAACACTGAGTACAATGGGTAATTGACTAGAGTAATGTTAGAGAATATAACATTTGAAATTCTTAAAACTGTTCTTTACGTGTACCGCAATTTTCATCACCATGTTTTTATTTTTATATTTGTACCAGATATATATATTTTTTTGGTTTTAGTCACAAAATGTGACTAAATTTTTCTCTTATAAACTTTTTTTTATCTCGCATAGTTTTTCCATAATGTCTCATTAAAGCCAAAATTTGCATGTTTCCGTTTTAAGGACGACACTAAAACCAACTCACTTACCAAACTGAAAAAATTCACATTGAATATCAATATTGTAGGCTACAAATTCAGCTATGTTAAACCACAAAATAAAATATTTTTGTGTTTTAAAACAAGTATTAAATTTTTCATTTTATTTTAAATTTCAGTATTTCAGTGTGTGACATTGTAGCCTGAGACGTCTTTACCCACTGTGAATTTTTTCAGTTTCTCAGTTGGTTTTAGCATAGTTCTTAAAATGGAAACATGCATATTTTGACTTTAACAAGCCATTATGCAAAAACTATGAGAGAGAAAAATATTTCATAAGAGCCAAATTTAGTCACATTTTGTGTCTAAAATAAGAAAATAAAAAAGTCTGATACAAATTAAAGATAAAAACATGGTGATGAAAATTGCTGTATAACACAGCCTTAAGTATTTTTCTGATTAAAGAAATAATTTATGTAAAACTGTGTTGGGTTCATTCAGTTAGTGCAAATGGTTAGCTAACAGCCATAACGTGAATAGTCTTCTGGCTGATGGCAACACCTGAGAATAATATCACGTATGTTGTGATGTAGGTGTAATAGACATTTGTGTATAAGATAAAACTTAAGGGTAGTTGCTTGCTACATTGTGTGGCCAGCATAGTGTTGAGCTGCAGTGTAGGCTGGGAAGCCTACAGCATCATGTGAAACACTTGTGGCTCCAGGTGTCCATTACTGCGATGGAGGAGTCGCGTGTCCTCATCTGGCACAGGGACAAACTGAAGCTGACCATCATCACCGACCAGTTCCTGCAGGCCGTGTTCGACCACATCCTGGGCCGCGATGTTGTCAAGAAGCTCATGCAGGTATCCCCTACATCCTTCCCCTCCCTCACCCCTGCCATCTTCCGCAAGTGACAAGCCTGTCAACTTCACGTCGTCATTCACTTGCTCTACCCTCTGTATGTATTGTTTGTAACATGTGAATTTTAAAACATGGCAGAAAATAAAACATGGCAGAAAATAAACTATGGCAGGGTAAAAACTTCTTGTAAAAATACTTTGTGAAATGTTTGGTGTTTTTATTGTATGGTTTATGCAAGTACAGTATTTCGGTTAAAAGCGTAAATTACAAGCTGTTTAAATTCATTACATAGTCTGATCAATTTGGTGCTAGTATTGGTACTTAAAAGCAAGAACATTGCAACAATATCCTCTTGTCTTTTATAATATGGGGCCAAAAGTGTATTATTAAACTCTTAAGACTGCTTTGTATATATTGCATTCACAATGGTGGTCATGCTCATGATGTTGAAAATTTTGAGTTGTGATTCATTTAATCATATTAAATTCACGAAACCTATCACAAAAGTTAAAGTAAACAAAACCGAAAAAGTGTAATAGTATTTTCACCTACATATATGGACATAATTTGCCAATGTTTTTTATACATTTCGGGAATTGTTACGATAATATTTCTAAGTAAAACTTCTCTACTAATTTTTACATTAAAATTTACTTTTTAAATGTTGCTACTAATTTTTAAACATTAGTCATACGTGCAGAACAGGTCACCAATTTCCCAGCAAATATTTCATTGCTACCTAAAACCATCCATGGATATTGTGTACCGTAGTTACTATCATAAACTACATATAAATTACTTTATGTTCTGTTCGGATTAGCTCTCTCTGCATTATGTAGCTGCATGTTGATGGATATCTGATGGTATGTTTAACATATAATTTTAATTGCAACAGGCATATATAGCTGCATAACTGAATGGTAGTTAATAGCAATTTCTGTATAGATTTGTAATTGAGTTAGCATTTGTTATTGTTGTTTGCTCTGATTACTGGGAGGTTCTTTGAATTTTCTTCTTGACATTATCCTGAGTTTATCAGTGAATTGTTAGAATGCAATATGAACTGTGATTTATATTTGGAGTGAGTGTTTGTGCTTTTGGTTGCTTTATCGTTAAAGAATTAAATACATTACTACTTGCAAGTTTGAAAAGGGCGTTCATGTTTTAATGTTATACATTGCTTATTTGGAGTAATGCAGCTTTATTGCAGTGGATATATATGTATTTTGTTTGTATGCCACTGTTTTAGAGAATACATATGTAGTAAATTAAACAACAGTTAATGGAGCTAAACAACTATATGAAGTGAGTATTCATAACGATAGGTAAAGGCACTCATTTTTAGTTTATTGCATCAACTTCATTAGCATGAATATTTGTTTATTAGCAGTTTACAGTACAACAATAAAGCATTATTGTAATTGAGTTTATGTTGGCATGTATCAAACATACAAATACAAAACAAGGAAATTGATTAGTTAGTGCATAACATTATTTATAGTTATGTTACTAGATTATGTGTAAAATAAAAATTAGTGCTAGGATGTTTAATGATGTGTGTATGTTTAAAAGTCCATTACCTTTATGACGGTCAAAGTTTTTACATAAATTTGGTGCTCCAAAAAAATTTGTCTTATCGCTTGAGAATAAGTTTATGTACTATTTTAGTTTTGATTTTGGTAACTTTATGTGTTGAGACAAACGTTGTTCTTTTATTTGACTACATAAGTAATTCTAGGTCACAACTAGGCTCTAAATGAGTAATAAATGTGTGAGTGTGATGGTACATGAAATATAAACAAGGAGGATCTGAGATGGAAGTTATGTGTATTCATTTAGTTAATTTAAGTGACAGTTTAAAATATTAAACTGACCCAAATCATATTAATTTCCTGTAATAAGTTTTTACCTGGAAATTTGAACTTGATGACAATAGGAATTATGAGAATAAACTGTTTTTAAAATTGTAATATGGTACACATAAGGTATTTGTCGGAAGGTGTGGTATAGTCATGGTGCTTAAGAATAATAACTCTCCTTCATCCAGTCAAACCAGTAATATAGTTTTTTTTCTTTGATAATGTTTTTGCCCAGGACTTTATTTCTTTATTTATAATATTCACTAGCTGTCCCTTTGCGGCTTTGCCCACTTGTACTATAGAAAAGAGTAACTAACTTTTAATCACGTATTAATTGATGGTGTTACTATATTCTGTGTATATTTTTAAAACAACAAATACAAACAGCTTTATTGAATCCACTTTGCTGAGCGTATTTTAATTGCAGAACATCTTCGTTTTTAATTCATCTTTATTTCTCTATAAAATAGTTGCCCGGCTGCGGCTTTGCCTGCGTGAAATTATGCAATGTAAACAGTAACTCTGGATATAATATGTGATGAAGGCATTTAACGTCTAGCGTACTCAATAACAGTGAACTATAAATTGTCTTAGCTCAGTGTAAAGAGCACGCCCAATATGCTCGTATGATGTCATAGTAATTCCCATCGCCAAGTCTTGCACGGGATACAAACCCGTAACCCCCCACCCCTCCCACACAACGAACTTTATACAATACCTGAGTGAATGCTTAAAGGCAGGCTGTGATAATTCTTTCGTATGTACAGGCTACAGTCCAAAGAGGTTTTATTTATAATTAGGTTAGCAAAAAGAAACAACTGTTGAATTGTTTCTCCATTATCATTCTCTTTTGTCGGGAGACTGTAACATTTTACTGCTTTTCACATCCTTAATTTTCGAATTTCATAAAATCCTGAATTTGATTTGTTGATACTTACACTCTTGTCAAAAAATCTTCTCGCTATCTCAACTGGTATAAGCGGTACAGATGATTATTTGAAAATACATTTTATTTTTTGAACAGCTTTCAAGGACGAATTTAAAAAAATCCTGATGTTACTTTTTTGACATTTGTGTAAGATTTATTTTAAAGCAAAAACCATTTCAATATTCCACTGGTTTAGGAGATAAGTGGGATTAATTAAAAACACGTTTTATTCTTTTAAGAACTTTCAAGGACAAATTTCGAAAATTTCTAAAAATACTTGTTACAATTATTTAAGCATCATTTTAAAGAAAAAATCACCTCACTATCTGAAATGGTTTAGGAGAAATCACGGATTAATGAAAA
This sequence comes from Medauroidea extradentata, assembly GCA_003012365.1. Classification (NCBI taxonomy): domain Eukaryota; kingdom Metazoa; phylum Arthropoda; class Insecta; order Phasmatodea; family Phasmatidae; genus Medauroidea; species Medauroidea extradentata. The sequence goes on from PNEQ01092548.1 coordinate 7,222, forward strand.
ACACATTTTATGGCTTTTAACCCCCTTAATTTTTGAATTTCGCAAAATCGAAAAATTCGCAAAATCGAAAAATTCGCAAATATGCATTTGTTTGGGCAATATTTTGAAGTTAAAAAAATTGTGATAGCTTTCCCGGTTATGAGTTATCAGGGATTCTTTGAAAACATATTTCACTCCTTTTCACTCCCTTAATTATCGAATTTCGAAAAATCCATTTTTAGTGGGTGCCTACAGGGCAAGGGAAAGCTTCCCTCAAAAGTTCATGGTTCTAGGTCCAGCGGTTTGGGCTGTGCGTTGATTGAGTGAGTGAGCGAGTGTGTCAGTCAGGACACTTAATTTTATATATTAAGATTATTCTAGTTGAAGATGAATTTATTCCTTGTTATTTGTTTTAAATACAAGCAATGGCTTACAAATAAATGCTCATGACCAAAGAGGATTTGTTGGTGGAATAAATATGCACCAATTTTCATTATGAACTATATAAACTTGAATGTGCTGGAAATGTTGTAAGCACCAGTGCTATTTATGTACATACACACTATTTCGTTTCAGTCCAAAGTAAAATAACATTCAGTGGTTTGGATGAAAGAAAATTTGGGAAATAAAGCGAAGGCAAAGAAAACTAGTCAGTTAGCCTTCTCTCTTTATTCCCATGTGCATTGGTAAACTTCTTCACTTTACTTTGGTTTTTCTCTACACAGCTGTTTGTTCAAAGTAAAATCACAAACATGCTTTGTCCAAGACACCACTTAGGAAAGTTATAGCAACATATGAATTTTTACTGTTTTGATATGTGTTGCATTTCGTATGCAAGTTGTGTGTTTTTAAGTTAAATCAATATAGAGTAAAATCTCATTTATTAAACCTCTTTAATACAAGGTTCACATTATTTCGAAGTTGTACTTTTCTTTGTAGTGATGCAGAGAATTCAGTTTTAATATGTAGAAAAAACAACCATTAATTTGTAACACAATTTTAAATTCAGTGGTTAAGGAATTCATTTCAGTATATCTGTGTTTTGCTACATCATAAATTTTAGGTCCAAAATTGTAATATTTAAATATTTTTTGTTGGAAATACACAGTAATGCAGGCCTCATTTAGTGTAACCATTCAGAACCCTTCAAGTTTGTATTATGGAGGTTTCACTGGTTTATTAAAGGTGAACTTACTTCTTCTGTATCATACATTGTAATTAGGTTATAGATTACATAGTTACAAAATTTTTGTGTCACACAGATGGTTTCTTTATATTTTCAGATGCCTGTAATTGGTTCCCCTAGTGAGCAGGAATTTGCAGTTTTGGTCTGGTTCTTTGCGCTTCTCTATAAGTGTTTCTGTCTTGAGTTTGCTTTTCATTTGTGTGTTAATTCTAGTTCTTTGTGTTTTCCGTTTCCCTCATAAATTATTAATTTGTATGTTGTTTTTTGAGGTAACTTTTTATTTATTAGCCTTGTTTCAGAAGTTTTTTGTGCACTTCTGGTTGCTTAAGTGTTAATTTTATAATTTGTTTCATATGCTCTTTTATAACAATATTTCAGTATAACAGATTTTAGTCTACCATCTTGGTGCAACAGTATTTTTCAGTTTGGTATATTTCAATTTCTCAGTTAATTGAATATTTTCATGTATGTCTCTGATATGAGTAATAATGTTTTAACACTTATTTTTCACATAAAAATCAATTTTTCTCTCTCACACATACACACTGTGCGCATTGCTTATCACTTTTCAGATATATATTATCACAAATGCTTGTTTGAATCAACCTTTGCCCACTTATATATTTTAAGTCCTCCATTGACAACTAACATTATTACTTGGTATAATGTCAAATACGGTAGGACAACAATGGTTAAGCTATGTTCAATTACCTTGAATTTTGATCTTGGCACGTGGAAAAAATTCATTATTTTATATTTGCACGACATAGTGATCACTTTATAGACTTTACTTGTGACTACTTTTTCCACTTGTAAAAATTTGTTAACTCAGTTTTGCCATAGTGACATATGACAGTCAAAATGTGCAAGTTATGGGAACATAGTAATAACAAAAACTAAATGTCTTACTCAAATGAAATAATTTACACTGAAATTAGATATTATGGGCAGTATGCTAAAATATTAAAAAATACACAATGAGATTCTTTTGTACTTTTTAAAAAAAATCTGAAAATTATTTAATTTTAGCATGTTGCCTATAATATCTAATTTCAGTGTAAATAATTTCATTTGAGTTAGGCACTTGGTTTTTGTTATTACTGTTTTTCCATAACTTGCGAATTCTGACTTTGGCATTCTGCTATGGAAAAACTGTGAGAGCTAAACAATTTTTACAGGTTACATGTAGTCACAAGTATCGTCTACAAAACGAACACTATGTCATGCAAATCTAAAATTATGCATTTTTGCCACGTGAACACCGTTAAGTTCTTAGCAGATTTTGCGATGTATCTCATTTAATAGGATTCTCATCCGCTGCCACATGATCTGTTGTTCTCAGATATATTTATGATGCTCAAATGTCCTTTGGTTATGCCTTAAATCAACAATTTGCAATGTTGTGGATGTTCTTTGTTTTCTGTGGGTTTGTAAAAAGTTTTACATTTGCACTTTGTAAGGCAAAGCACAATATATTGCCAGTTATATGTAAACTTTCACAATTTGGTTTTTGTCACATGTTAGGCATTGCAGCTGCAATTAGATAGCCTACACACTTTACAGTTATGACTATCACACAGAAATCAGCTGTGTCATGAGCATTGTCATAACAGTAAGGGATGTTTATTCAAGATACTCAGTGGGGAAGCGTGTTAGTTTTCCAAAGCAAGCAGTATAATATTCTTTTATACACTTTGAGAACGTGGCAATTGGGTTTTGCTGAGACCCAGGTGTGTTACTGGAGAATGTATTCCTCCCCTCTCACACGCTACTGGCTGTTAACTGTACCTGCCTCTAAGAGTCCAAAGGTTTTGCTGGCAATTGAGATTTCTGTATAGTCATTACTAATAACCATTTGCCCTAGAAAACTTCAAGCTTCACCACTGAAGGTACTGGTACTTATATTTCATGAACTCTTTAATGTTTGTATCTAAAATATTATTGTGTCTCTTATTATTACAGTAAATAAATCTTTTGTGATGCACAATTAATGTGTGTACTTTTCTACATATATCCTGAGATGCTTGTTTTATAGAAATGTTACTTGCACATGATTGAAAATGTTCGGATGCCAATCAACTATTTGGTCCAGTTGAGTTGAGCAGAGCATGAGATAAGCAAGAATATAAAAGTTATTGTATAACAAATGGTAAAAACTGAATATTAAGTGAGACTAAATATTGTACTATTTATGTAGGTTATGTGCTCGCCACCCCTTCAATAAATGTTAAGTGTACAAGACAGAAACATAATGTTACTAGTACCTACTAGAAATTTCTACTTTGTTTAAATGCAATACCTAAGGAGACACAGTGTTATATAAAAACAATAGACTTAAGCAACTGTTATAGAACCCTATTGATTGTTGCTTTATGAGTGTTGAAACTTTTTTTTTATATTTGTTTATAGTTTGTCTTTATTTTTCTAAAATAAACATGTATTTCAGTACCAAACCCTGCAGATGTCGTAATTTGGGTGCACTTCTGTATTCAAAGCCTTGCTTACAACAGGAGAATTCTGAGAACAGGATACCTGCTCACATATTCTCACTGTCGTAATGACGCCACCATAATGTATTCAATGTATCACGACAGTTCTCATGTAAAAGGATTATAATTGACCTGCAGGGGTTAGTAACTTCTACACACAGAGAGAGAGATTGTCTTATGTTGTAGCGGCAAACAAGTGGCTTTGACTTCTAGGAAACTACAATTGAAGTTGAATGAAACAAGTCTTAAATTATCATAGGTATTCACTTTTTTCCTCATCAGTGTGTCCAAACACATAATCAGAGCTGCGAGAAGAAATTTTTAAAAAATTAACGAAAAAGACACTGATATAGTTTCTTCGAGCAAGAAAAAAATTGTTTTTTCTGTAAAGACAGCAACCTGAAAATAGAGTTGTCAGTTAGGAAAACATACCTGTGGATACGTTATCTTCTATTGTCTATAATATTTCTTTCTGTTTGGAAGTCCATTCTGAAAAATATTACATACAGTTATTTTGCATTACGTTTTCAAGAATTGCTTAAATGTATTAACTTCTCAAATTAAAAATTAATTTGCAGTGTGAAAACATTAGCTATAATATATTGTAGAGCACTGGTAACTCTACAGAAATTAATTGCAGAAATTAATTCGTCAGATGTGTACTGGTGGAAAATATACAGAAACGTAAAGGCTGAGTAAAATGCAAAGTACTTGACCCGTTAGCTATTGAAAGTATAATTGTGCAATTTAAGATACAGGCTCAACATATAATATTTTAGACATAAAAAAAATGTAGATACCAAAGTTTTTAAAAATTTTATATAAAGTGGTGTTTTTTCTTTTTTTTAAATGTTACTGTATTCATTGTTTGAATTTAAACTACACTGTTCAATATAATTTGAGGATCAGTGTCAAAATTAATAAGAAATTTGACAAAACCAATGAGCAGTACGCGAAGCCTTTTGGTGTTGCCTTTGACGAGCCATTTCATTTCACATATGATAGTGCTCATCCATACAGGGCTGGATTGGTGGACAACATGCTGGATGAGGAGAGTATCAAATGTCTACTCACTGTCCAGCTTAAATCAAATTTAGTACGTCTGGGATTTATTATCATTGATCATCTCATTGAGTCAGTGCCACACAGGTGTGCAGTAATGTTGGCTGTTCTAGAACAATGTCTGCTGTAATGCAGTGGCGGCTCCAAGTTGAGTTAACAGGAGGGGCCTAGTATATTTTTCTGCCCCAACTATAACTCATAACCCTGTTTAAAGCATGGGGGGGGGGGGGGGTGGTCCGGGGGTCCTCCCCTGGAAAAATTTGGATTTCAAGATGCAAAATTGTGCTTTTCAAGCATTTTTCATGCCTCGGAGAACAATATATCACTGACTGAAAATATATTTTGTTATGAGGAAAGTGGGTTGTGTGAACAATTTTACAATATCATAAAATATTTTTGAATATCTGAAGGCAATCGTAAGTTACACATTAGTACTTTCATTTACGATTGGTCTATTGGGAGAGGGACACATATTCTTCAAGGACCTTGCTACTATTTAGCCACCTGCATCTTGCGGTGCAAGTTAACAAGCTGCAACTATTTTATATTACCACTTGGAAATTTTTTTAAATAGCTGAAAGATATTAGCTCACGGAGATGGCCATGATAAGTTACAGGGGAAGAGCGAGATTGTTCCCGAGCTAGTAATTGTCGACATAATATTGAGTAACTATATTTTTTCCAAATAATCCAGTACTTGTGTCTATAGGTGGGGGTGATAGAGTTTTGTTACAAGATATTTTTAAAAGCTGTTGTGTGCACACTGTAAGAAAATACATTTATGTCAAACAATATTATCATAGTCTTCAGGTCGGAAGAGGAATCCCATGTTATGACACACTCTCATTCTTGCAGAAAGCTTCTCCTTTTTACAGGCGTCATGTGGTGTAAGCTGCAAGTTACAATAGTCAATATTAAAACATTGAAACATTTTTTCTTTTTATCTTTCAACCAGAAAATCCCGCCCTTCAGAACAAACAAGGAGGGCCATGGCCCCTGGGCCCTCCTTGTGGAGCCGCCACTGCTGTAATGTTTGTGTTTGTTTTTGTCCTGTCCCACTGATTTCGTATTCAGTTCCTTGTCAGCAAGAAGCATATCCTTCTTTGTATGACAGCAATCTAGTCTCGTCTGATGTTCAATCCCCTAATTAATTTTGGCAGATACCCTAATTGTGTTGAGCTGTGTATGATTTAATGGTAGTTTTGTATACCAGCATGTATGTTTTTTCATCTTATTGTGTACCTGTATGTGTTTAATTAACCTCTGGTTAACATTTAAGTTCACCTTGCTGCACCTGTCATAAGTGGTCATGGCTCTCTTATGTCCATGACATTTTAATTAGTCGCCTGTATGGCTATCTAACTGCACAGAAATTGTGCTTACTCTTGAGACTGTTTAGGACAAAATATCTTGATTTTTACTGAATGTATACTTAGTGTTTTTTTTTCTCTTCATTCCTTGATAAGTTACTGATGAATATAAGAGATTGAGTAGAAAAAAATAATAGACAATTTCTTAACGTTACAATGGTGTTGATTTTTCTTACTGTAAATCTAAAAATTGATGGTTATTTGTATGTATAGCAATTTTAACATTGAACTTACTTTGGGTTTTCTGTGGACTCTTGGACTTTCTTTGGGCTTAATAGTTTATTACTTTCTTATGAGCTCTGTGACGTATTTTCGTGTGCATGTTGCAAGATTCTATATTGCATGCAGTTTTTATAATTTGCTTTTTGTTGTAAGCTATATTTATAGTAGCATGCCGAAGCATGCTTATGGGAATGCTTTTATTGCATCGTGCTAAGTTACTGTGTTTGTATGTACAGTATAAGTTTATTGCATTTTCTATTTATGCTTGAAATTCTGCAAACAAGTAGTGTTTATAATAGTCAACTCCTGATTATCTGTGTTAAATGTGGGAGTTAACTGTGTTTATAATACTTTAATCTGCAATACTATTTTATATTGCAAAATTTACTTATGTACCTTATAAAATTGCTGCTATTTAAAATACTGTAGAAGTTTTTTTAATTGAAGCCGTAATGTCACTAAATAGATGCTGTAGTGTTGTAAAGTCAAAGTTGTGGGGTGTTCATTGACTCGTGAAGTTATGAGTTCACTATAATAATTTTTGAAAAAGTGTAATTTATTTTAATGTTGCGGATAATCATTGCAAGAATAATCGAGAGTTGACCACTTCTAATAATGCACAGCACTGCCAGGTTTGATCATCCATATTTTGAACATTTTCTGCACTATTTTCTAGTGTTAAAATGTTAGTAAAACTTAAGTGAACTGTTAAAATGATAGTAAAACTTTTTTTAGTCAATCTATGCTACTGGGCAGTTGAGAGATGTAAAAATAAAATTGGCATATTAGAAACTTAAGTAGCCTATCACAAAAAAAAGATGTTATTGACAGAAATTTTCTTTAAAAAGGGAAAACAACATACTGTTTGCAGTAAAGTTTTAGATCAAGATATTGCATTTCATGATAAGGAAATCGCGCATTTTTGTTAATTTAATTAATTTTTACGTGATTTTTAGTAGTGTTCTACTTTCTGTCCAGCATGTAAGAACCGTATTCACTGGGTCATTACAAATGTGTGTGTTTTATAAGTACAGAACAATATTGAAATTCAATGATAGCAGTGTTTCATACTTGTGATGGAGGGGTGTGTAGTGTAGATTGGCAGCATTATTCAGTGTTGTGTTGGCATTGTGCAGGTGAGTGAGACCATGGCAGCTAGTAATAATGGTCACCTACCCAACAGCATGGATGACGGTGAGGATAAGCCGATGTTAATCGTAAAGAAATCTGGTGATGGACCAGGCATCACAGCCCTCATAAACAGGCAGCTTCAAGGTAGGGCCAATTCTTTGTTTAAATTAAATAAATATGTAATAGTACAGGTGTTTCAGTGCTCTTTCTATAAAGAAAAACTTCTTCAATGACTAATGCAATGCCATAGCTGGGGAGGCCTACATTAAGGTCATGCTCTCGTGTTTCTAGTTTTTTAATGATATTAATTTTTTACGTCTAAGTGAGAGCAGATGTCAACAACCTGTTTGGAAGTTTTGTTTAAAATCGTCTTCTCAATGTTGGCTGATTTTGTTAACTCTTTCGCTGCGGGATAAAAAATTTTAACTATGCCAAAAAAGTGTAAAAAAATTTTTAAAAAATCTGTTTTGTTATTTTTGATTAATTTTCAGCGAGAAAACTATGTACATAGTGTTTACAGAGTCATTTAATTTGGTGTTCGACTAAAGTCGAATGTCGCAGTAAAGGAGTTAAGGCAGTACATGCTATGGTTTTAGCTAATTATGTAATTAATGAAATTCTAGTGAACCGACTTTTTAGTCGAAACAGTATAATTTCTCGTTTTGAAAAATACAGCGATCACGACAAAAACCATTTTAAACAAACTTCTTAACAGAATTTTGTTACCTGTTCTCATTTAAACTTTAAAAAGTAATTATCTGAACAACAGTAGAAACAAAAGAGCATAGCCTTGAGGGGGATCAGTACCTTCTATCTGTGAATTCTTCAGTTTTCTCTGCAAGTTCCATACAGTAAGCTTTATTAAAATTTCCCGTCTGACATGGTATAGGTATTACCTACTTACGCATTACTGAATTTTCACACCTTCACTACCTTGCTTAGCTTTTGAGGAGGAAGAAAGTAATTTTTTTCTTTGGATGGTCACGGGTATTGTATAAGCAATAGTAGTCAAGCAGTGCGAGCTGTATACAACGTAAGAAACTGTTCCCTCAGCTTTGTCGAAGCATAAAACATTATAGAAAATTTGTAGGCCAAATTAAATGCAGAAGTTCCGTATTTCAGCATGGCGGGTACTTATCTCCCGTAAGAATCTACATAATGCATTGGCTTTAGCGAGATAATAATAAATTTTATTTTAGTTACATTCTAAAAAAAATCCCTTTGCTATTATCTTTGCACATAACATTTGTTGTTAATTTCAATGCTAAACTATTTCTGCGGGCAGTTTTGACCATGTTTGCATATTCAATAAATTCATTCTCTCACTTCTACAACCCCCTTCTTTTCCTCTTTCTTGTCCACTTCCCCCCCCCCCCTTCCTGGTTGTCCTCATCTTGCTCCCTTTTTTATTTTTCTTCTGTAACTTTCCTTCATTTTTTTCTCACCCTCTCCCCGCTCTCCCTTTTTCTGTATCTCTCTTTCTATATCCCTCTTATTTTTCTCTCTTCTCACTATTTCTCTTTTTCTCTTTAACCATCCTTTATCCCTTCTTTTCTCCTTGATATCTCTTTCTACCTATCCCCTCTCTTCTCTTCTGCTCCCTCTTTCTCACCCCTGCACTATCTCACAGAGGAGACAGGGGATAAAGAAAGAGGGGTGGGTTGGCCCTGCCCCTTTTCTGGGCCCCGCCCCTTTTCTTTATCACCAGTCTCCTCTGTCTATCACCAATTTTCACTCTCCCCTCCACCTCTCAAAAATGGGCAAATTTTTAAGAGATCATATTTTTATGCATACTGAAACAGTTTGCTATGTTGTGCTGCAGTATTACACATTTTTCTGTTTTTTTTTCTATTAAATTTGTATGTCATTGTTAAGCAACATTTTTTGGTACAGTTTCTGAAGTGCTTCCGTATGGAAGGCACAAAATTGGTTTAGAGTGTATCTGTTGTGCAATTTCAGACTATAACTAACATTTCACTGTGGGCAAGTCTGTAACAAATGCTAGTTCACTCTTCTAGAGGAATTTTATGTATGTTGCATTAAGCAGAACTAGTTGTGTATGCTTTATAGAGTTGTTCATCATTAGAAATAAGAATTATCCACATATCTTAAAGGTCGCCACCTACTTACACGTTAGAGACTCGGAAGCCACGGTGCTATAGGGGCAATTTTAAATCTGCGTAACAAATGCAGCACTAGTACAACGAGCCAACCACTGAACTAACGTGCCGATCCATTTTTACTATAGGGCTTTAAACGGTGACCATATAATTTTATCGGTGGGAAGTTAGTAGGTAAGTTAAGTGCTCGTTTCTGTTTGATTTTTTCATATATCCTGTTAGTAAATTTTGAGGTACGGCTGCTAGAAAAGGCAGTTTTTTTGCTATGCTGGAGGGATTCAAAACAGTGTTTACAGTGAGCATGGTCTCTTAATGACATTTCAGCCTTGTCCAAAGTGTGTTTTTTTGTACATTGGCACAATGAACAAATGTGAAATAGTTTAGTAAAAAAACACATTTATGAACAAACACACTTCAATGCATTTGAAGTACGTGGTAGGTGGCACCCATAAGTAGTAATTTTTCCTATTTAATTTTTTTTAATGTGTGTTTAATGAAGAATGAGAAAATATAAGTTTTTAAATAATTGCTTTAGTTTTTTTTATGTTTTCGGTTATGGTTAGCCTGAATCATATTGGACATAACATGTAGGCCCTAGTGTTTGATTTTGGTAATATTACCGACCTGTGGTTCACATTGTACAAAGCAAGGGATTTAAAGTTTTACAAACACACAAAAATTTCTACTAAAGACAAAGTCCAAAAAACTAACATCATTTCCTTGCCCTAAGCAATAGTATATTGTATTTAAAGTTTAATACTGATTTTTACTATCTATTCACGACGTCGCCTCCTCCAGAGCGCAGCACTGCATATGACAAAATGGAGGGCAAAGACGGCATCAACGAAGCTACTTGGCTATTTGTTTGCTTTTGTATTTAAGATTTTTGTTTTTGTGCGAACCGGGCAAAATAGAAGTATTTTTCAGCCACCAAAAGAAATGTATGAAAGTACTGATAGTGTAGAGAACTTTTGCTGACTGTTTATCAAAGTTTTGGCAGTTAAAAATAGTAAATGACGCGTGATTGTGTTTTTGCATTCAAATGTCATGTTTGGGAATCATGTGTTTTATTTGTATGCCTTTTCCCCTAATGTTATAAATAGATTACATAGCTCATTACTAAATATACTACATAAATGTACGTTGACAATCGCTACAAAAAGTGTAATCAAACATGTGAAACAGCAAAATGAGGGACGTCTGCAAAATTTAGAAATTTTAACTAATGTCTGTATACCAACTACGGGAAAATCAGAGCAGTTTGAAATTTTGACAATTGATAGCGCTATTACTATTAAATATGTAAAACACATGTAATGAAAGTATAACAAATTTTTGCGTAGGGATACTAGATTCATTTTGTACATCTATAAAATATTACTATATACTTATATTTTTTAAAAAGTCCTTACTAATATCTAAATGAAATTCAAATAAATGTAATTAAATTGTCTGTAATGGTAGTTGCAAACTGGATACTGTAATGCGTTACGACTTGATTATCAATGTTTGGTGTGTTGGATATTTTTTGTTGGTGACAGGTCTGCATACAGTGCACACGTGCACTTATTAACGTCAATTTGCTTTTACAGTTACAATTTGTTCTATTTCATACATACCTATATATTTATCTTTTAAGTTGAAGTTACCAAGCACGAAGTAACTGTCACCTGGAAAATAATACTTTGAAAGTTTTTTGACCTTAACTAACACAGCAACAAGGCAAGTTCAGACTAGGGTATTTTTAATATTTGCAAATTCAGAACATTTCAAGTTACTGGTTTCCTGCGCGATAAAACTCTGAAATACATCTTAACTTTTACATAGCCATAAACGGCAAAACATTTCTTGATGCCGTCTTTACTAGTTCATAAACTCGCCACCAGATGTCAGCCACTTTGCGTGACAACGCGAATTACGAGGTTCGTCCAAGTAGAATAAAATTTCAACTCGAGTCAGAGTATGAGCCATGTAAATTCGTAATGCATCCATGAAGTGGACAGAGCTGATAGCACACTTTAGATTAAATTACATATTGTAAGGTACTTGGCCTACCTGCCCTATTTGTTTCCAAATTTATTTGTGATTCGAGGTTGTAGCTTTCAGTCTGGCGTAAACGTAACATCATTTAAAACTTAATTCTTAAACATAAACATATTTCTGTACGTGATTACTGGCATCAGCATAGGTCTAATGGGATCCCGGAATGCTTCGTGAGCACTAGCTATAAGAGAAAGGATGAGTGGTGCCGAGGGCAGTGTAGTGCGTCGAGATCACCAAGGGAAGCAACAAACGAAGGACTTGTGTTAAGATTAAGTTGTGTGAGGCTGGGACTTGACACCTGTATGTAGGTGTAGACCACGGCAGGAGATAAAGGAGGGGAAGAGGACAGAAATATTGGTCTAAATAAATTTAAGCATTGAAATTTGTTGTAAAGTAAATAAATTAAGTTACGAGCAGTGGGCCTAACCGGTATAAATAAATAATTACTACTTAATTTGACCATTATGTATGGTAGGTGAGAGCACTCGAGGCTAAGGAAAATGTGATTGTTCATGTTGTTGTTTACATCCCCTTTGTTCTTAGAAATGCAGATGTTAAGAAGCTCTGAGCGCAAGGATCTGGTATAATTGCTACCGCCAACACTGCAAGGAAATAAAAGGAACTGAGATAACATGATTTCGAGTGAAATGTTTGAAACAAAAAATTGTAATATTTAATGTTGTAATTTGTAATTTGCCGTTTAAGCTGTAGTACCAATAGGAATGGATAACAGCAGCACCAGTAAAATGAGTGCTCTCAGTAGGTGAAGAGGAGTCTGAGGTGGCCATACAGTGGCATCTTATCTATGGGCGACTTCCGGCTGGGCCAGCGAGGGCGCTGGACCTTAGCTTTTCGTTCTTAGCTGTTGTGATGTCATAGAGGAAGGACGTGTGTGGGAGAGCGCCCGTGGAAGCACGTGGGCGGGATGCGAGTGTAGTTGCATCGGTGCCACAGCCATTCAGTTTTGAGAAGCAGGGGCCACTGGGCTTTGCAACTTAATTACTGGTCGTAATTTGTGTAAAAACTGAAACTTACAGTTAAATTTTACCGTGAGAGCCCACCGCGACCGCGTGTACAGGGTTTTGTAACCATGCTGGTAGAGTATAATCTGAAGTTGGGATAAACATCATGCAACCTAATAGTGATATGCTCATTTATTAATGGTAACTACCTTACTGTACACACGCCTGAGTGAGTAGTCGTGTCGTTCTTCTCTTATCGTGCCCACGGCGATGAGTAAGAACTTGTGACTCTACCACTGAGGCCGTGACTAGCCGAGAGCAACCCTGAACCCATTTAGTTGACGAAGAGAATAAACATGCGCGTCCGTGGAGTAGGAACTGTAAGATGTCGGTAGCACCACAATATATATATATACTATATATATGTGTATATACACACACAAAATATTAGTTAACGATAGTTATATAGCACGCATCATGATCTGCAGTTAGTTCGTAACTTTACTGATTGGTAGCGGAACACAATAATATATATAACTGTAAGCCATATTTTAAAGTTTAGAAAATATAGTTTACCATTCAGCTCACAAGCAAAAAATTTTAATAGTTTACATATTCATATTTTTAGAAAATTTTTCCATGTTTGAATTTTTGTACATCATTCAAAAAGAAAGATCGTAATTGTTAAAAACTGAAATATTATCCAACTGTAACAACTAACCAAACAAATAGGAACAATAAACAGACAATCTACCGCATGCATTATTTTATTTGTATCCTCTGTTGTAGGCTGAGGTATGAAAAGTAATTAAATAAATACACAAATATGAAGTTACTAGCAAAGAGGCAGATAAATTGTCAAAGTTGTCAAAAAAATTAGGTCTTTTCTTTAATTTAGAATCACATTGTACGAGGGTATGTGGAAACAGACCTCAGGTTTAAATTTTACTTTAAAAGTGATTCTTTACCAGTTTATTAGGGTGTGACAAATTAGTATTAATTTAGTGTCAATCTCATGAATCCTGTCTCGTGGGATGCTTGTCCAGTGAGATCATAGAAAAGACTATTAATATGGCTCTGAAAGTGTTGCAAGTGTAATTTTATACGAGTGGTAGATTTATATTGGAATTTAGTCATAACGAGTATGGGTTGTAGCGAAACATTCACTATAGTGACAATTTTTCAAACCACTTTCAAAATCCATACAAAAAATGAGGTAAATACATTTGTTTAAAACATGTTCAGGAGTGTGATTTTTCTTGCTATACTATAGGTAATGACAAAATAACACATCTCACACTGAAATGGTGTATGTAAAGTATTTTAAATCTACAAATTTGTCTTGTGTCGAAGGAATGTTAACAACTATTCCTAATCTTTTGTTTATGCACACTGAAATAGGCCTGAATGCATTGCTTTGGCCCCTTCTTTGCAGCAGTCCTCTCCCTTTTCTGTCCAGGTACACAGCTGTCCTCCATTTGTTTGCGATTATACTTCCCCACATGGACAACACAATTAAGGCAGCACAAATAGTAACATACTGAGACAGAGACCAGATGACATACAAGGCTGGATGACAAAAACAAGGACTTCACAGACTTAAGACTGTAGCAAACAACAAAGGTGATGCAGAAGGATACAGAAAGTTTCCTTAGACGAGCTTATCGTGACATTTCAGGAGGTGACATATGCACCCATCTTCAGGCAAACTGTTGTCATTCAGTGTTTTGTGTTAATTGGTCTTCCTCCCAGTAATTATCTGTGCTGTCTTGATTGAGTTGTCCTGATAATTTAGTTAGGTTTTCGTTGTGTTTGTGTGTGTTTTTATTTATTTGTGTTTTATCTGCCATAATTCCATTTTGTTGTGTAATATTATTACAACGTAAAATGTATGTTCAGACTACAGCTAATTATTCCTGGTTTTCTGTATTTTTTTTGTCTCGCCTTGTTTTCTTGGGCGACAGTGTGTGTACTGCAAAGTCACATGTCCATTAATTTACTCAAAATTATACACTCCCATTGGAAGTGGGTTTAGTGACCCTTACATGGTCAATAATATTGACAGACTCGTAAGTATTAACAGTAATAATATTGAAGATGCAAATGAATTGATTTGATGGATTGTCACAGTATTGACGAATATCTGGAAAGTCTAAAATTCGCTCAGTTCGTTGTGTGTTACAAATTCACTCAGTTCGTTGTGTGTTACCAAGAAGGAAGGTAGAGCAAGAGAAGAAAATGTAGAATGGCGAATGGAATGTCACATCACAGGGTGACGGAAAAGATTACTCTAATATGTGCGTGTTCATTGAATTATATAAAACTTTACCAGAACGGTGGAATCCAGCCATCTCTTCATATTAGAAATCACAAGAGGAGTGCTGTGCTGGACAAGTTGCTCATAGTTTACAAGCAAATAAAACCTGCTTCTTGGTGTGATGACGTGCAAAAGAAACTGAACAGATTTCATATTTAAATTTTTCTGAATGAATCTAAGAATAATAAATAAATGTTGTATGAAGGTGATACCAGAGGGCTAAGGTATTACACCCCGAATGCAGATATTTTACTGGGTGCTCATAGGCATGGGGATAGAATTTGGATAGCCTTGGTGAGAAGCGAATGGTCTGACCACTCAATTGCCGCTGCAACTAACACAAGGTAAAGGATCGGATCAGGGAGCGATGATGTTTACAAGCCCACATCTTGGGTGTTCCATGCACTTATATTTCTGCACACCTACGAACAGCTAGTGAATGTTCTGAAGTGTCTCAGGGTTAAAACGAAATAAATTATACAAACCATTGTGTCATGAAATTAATTAGTAAACAAAATTATAACATATTCTGGGTAAATAAACAAAATATTAAAGATACACAGTTTACTTTTATATTTATACTAGCAGTCCCCCGTGGCTTTGCTCGCGAGTATTATTCATAATTGATAATATGTATTTTAATTGAAAAACCTCTTTGTACACCAGATTGGTACTTCAGTCACAATTGTTAAAATGACACAGTTGCTAGTTGAGCTAACTCTGCAGCAGGATAAGTAGCTATAGCTGTCCTCGCGAAAAGCAGTCTTTACATCTGTCCCTGCCACTAACAGCAACTCCACCTAGGCCTTATTTATAGAACTGCAAAGTTGTTGTGGGGTAATTACAGACTCTTTAAATGTAAGAGGTTAATCGAATGAAAAACATCTTATTTACTCTGTGCTCAACCACTGGTGACGGTGCCCTCAATTGCATCTCTTCAAAATATTAACTTGAAGTTTAATGCTATTAGAAAGTTTTGGTGGGAATAGGTTTCACAGTTAAGTATTTGGTGCCCCAACCTTGGGTTTAGGAGAAGATATATTATGTGAGCTGATGTTGTTGAGGGACCTAAGTGGTTTGTAAACTGCATAACCCATTTAACCCTTTTAAACGACTACATACAAATTGCATTAATTCGATCTACTTTACAGTTTTTGTGTGTCAGAATTGAATGTTCGCACGTACCTTTTAACAGAACTCGAGCCCAGAACTTCCAGGAATGTAAACCTGAGCTACAAACAACTGAGTCACGTAACGTGGAAATAATTCATGAAAACAAATTTATTTAAAAAATAAAATACCGTATTGATGGTGTTGAACTGCAACCTCGTATGTCAGGACAGGCAAGAGCACTTTAAAAACATAGTAATCACAATATATCAGACATCTTTACCATACAATAACATAAATTAAAATTATATAACACACATTTTAATCAGTAAATAGGTATAACAGTCGCAAACAAGTTTGCTGTATGCGGAAAATTGCAATGTTTCGACATACGAGGTTGCTGTTCAACACCATCAATAGTCGTGTCCTGGGCTCATAGAGGTTGTACAATACCATGTCTCGATATGTTACTGTAGCGTGAAACTCCTGTATAATTAATTTCTTGCTGGTTGTACTTGCTTTTCGGATTGTCTGCCTTGAAAGTTTACAAACTTAATTTTATTCTTAATAATCAAGTTATCTAATAAAGTAAAAATCTTGCATATAATATTTTAAATACGTACTTACGTTAGCATCACTCTGACTCGAACACCACCTCAATATTTCTATTGGTTAGATAGATCTCATGGGTTGATGGAAAACAAATTTTGCGCTTTTTCACCTTTTTGGGTGTAGAATTTCAAAATATTTTAATTTCACGTCTTAGACATTTGTATAAGTATCCCATAGAAGTGCAAATCACAACGGTAGCCCGTTCAGTTGAATCAAAATTGATCATATATTAAAAACACATATGATCCCTGCACAGTACTGAGAGTTTGAATTTCGAAAAATCTAAAAACCATTTTGCAAAAATTAACTGTATATCTCGATGGGTTCGATAGATATCGAGGATTTATCTAAAACACATTCCTGGTCTTTTCACCTCCTAAGAGAGTGAATTTCTATAAAACCAGTGAATCTCATTTTAGAAAACTTTATTGGTGTCTCGTGGATGTGAATAACATGACAATAGCCCACTCGACTCAAGATATATCGACAGTTAATTGAAAACTCCTTTCACCTCTGTTCACCTCTTTTCACCTCTTTTCACCTCCTTAGGGGACGAATTTCAAAAATTTGTGAAATCACTTTTCAGGTATTTGAGTAAGCATCAATCTAAAATAAAAATCACGTCTCTATATAAATAATCAATGTGGTCGATATATATTGATTGTGAATTGAAAACACATTTTACCCATTATTTACCTCTTTGGGGCCGAATTCGGAAAATATATTAAAATGACATTTAGATATTTATATAAGCATCAATCTAAACCAAAGATCACTTTGATATCTCGATTGGTTCAATAGATATACTGTAATGTGGAACTTATCCTGGAAATTAGTTTTATAAAAAGTATAAAAACAATTTACCGTACAGAACACCAGACTGTTAGTACTGCAGTAGGGCAATTAGAACGACCAATATTTAAACAGAGTCTGTAGGTTGACAAGTCTTGAACGTGTTTCGGGAGGAAAAATGTTATAATAATGTCAATAACTTAATTCAAGACTGAAAGTAGTTTTCCTTTTAAACTCTTATTAAAATCATGGGTTAAGAAATGCAAAATACATACTTGGCTATCATGGTACTGAAACTGATTTTACTTATGTCATACACAGGATTCCGAAGCTTCGGAAAAAAACTGGAAAAATTGGAAAATAAACACGGAAAAATTGTTTTTTCCGCCCCTTTGATGTAAAAATGGAAAAATTGAATTTTTTCAAGGTAAAAAATTATAGAAAAAAAAAGTGCAACAAAAATAATCTTAATGTCTTTGAATGTTTCATGCAATGGGACAGAATGACAAACTGTATTATTGTAGACATACGCCATTGCTATATTATGTCGTCCCAGAAATCATAGAAAGAGACTCAGAAAAACAAAAAAAGAAATACGAAAAAAGAGAAAACAAGCCGAGTTGACTGTAGTTAGCACATTCATAAACCAAAACAACAGAACATGAACGATCCCATAAGGAATTAGTCAACAACAAATAAAGTTTTTGTATTTCGACTTTTATTTTGGTTGTTTATAAATTTATTTATCCTTTATTTGTTGTTGACTAATTCCTTATGGGATGTTTCATATTCTATTGTTTTGGGTTATGGATGTTTTGTCTACAGCCAACTCGGCTTGTTTTCTCTTTTTTCGTATTTCGTTGTTTGTTTTTCTGAGTCTCTTTCTAAGATTTTTGGGGTGACATAATATAGCAATGGTGTATGTCCACAAAAGTACAGTTTGTCAAAAGTATTCTTACAATTTCTGAATTACAAATCTGGACGTTAAATGTATGTACTTACGGGCCTAACTGCCAATACGCATAGTATTACCCTACCAGTACCACGAAAATTAAATAATTAGTAAATGTAACACAAGGTTTCAAAACGAACCACAATAAAGTTGATACAGTAAAATAAACAATATGCACATTAATTAAACAGATATAGTTGTCAAACACATACTCATACACAACTTACAATTTCTACCAGGAAAACAGTTTTGATTACTACAAGAAACCCTTTGTAGTTCAAATTCACAAGTAAAAATATAATTATTAATTATCTTGCTGCTTGTATCAACTGGCTAAGTGGTGTACTTTGCTGTTGTTTTACGTTTATCAACTTTATGATTTGCCGTTTTTTATTTCCAGACATATTATTGACGTGTGAAATTTGACACTGATTGCTGTTTGCCAGGTGTTCAGTTATGACTTATGATGGTGTGTGTGTTCCTGATTACTTGTAAACAAGTTACTTAAATTACAGTAATATGATGCTTCCGTAGTTCCCCTTATCTTAAAACTGTAAAGTTCTCATGTTTGCCTTCTTTCCACATTCATGCGCTTTGCTAGTAAGTA
>PNEQ01092548.1:44939-58803 GCA_003012365.1 Medauroidea extradentata
TATATATATATATATATATATATATATATATATATATATATATATATATATATATATATATATATATATGGTCACGTGATCAGTGCACCGAATAATAGACCATGCTCTATCCCTTAGTTTCATTCTAGGCCGAAATTACTTGAAAAATGTTTGTGTAAGATTTAGTTTGCGACCACTATCTTGCTTGGGTTTTTTTAAGTCTTTTGCATTGCGTAACAGCTGCTTAAGATTGGTGTTTTATAACTTAAGTAAATATTCTGAGGTTCTTTCACGTGTCCTAGATGAAACATACTGCAGTGTAGTTTTACGCTGCTTGCCTCAGAAAACCGAGTGTATGTCATATTGCTTACAAGTAATAGGTAAGTGGCCAATATGAGCTAACATACAAATGTTCAATGTATGTTACAGCAGCTGATCCCAATGCTTGGCGACTTGGCAGAATAGAAGAGGGAGACCACGAGACGCCGGTATGAGCCAGCCGACGTATTAGTTCCACGACAATCCGTACTCTCTTGCCTCCTCTGCTTCGAATAGTTCTTGAACCTCTCTCGCATTTTCCTCTGTAAAAGAAATTTGTGTGTAATTTTTCCGTTGTTAAAATTCAACACGTAATGTGAGGTTCATATGTGCAACGTTTGGAAATAGTTGATAATTTGAAACAATTCATGTTTATCTGTGTAAAACAGAAAGAAATATCATGGATGTGTCTGTATTGCACAGTTCATTTACAAAGTGTGTAAATAATAGAGAATTTTTTACTGTAAATATGTATATGTAAATAAGAGATGATAAATTATACTGTTTTATTGTTGGGGCTCTTGAGATTATTGTAAACTGAGATTCTACTATTATGCCGTACGTTATTTGGTATGGAAATCTTTGATGGATTGATGTAGTTGTTGCTGTTACTACTATTGCACTAACGTTTTCAGCTTTAATTATTCAATTTAGATTTTGGTAATTTTTTTCCTTTTTGTTACGTATTGATGAATTGTAATACATTCTTATAATTATTTTGTACTTAATGAGTTCAATTTGCACATTTTGATCTCTGCAGAAATTAGGAAACAAGTGTAAAACGCTTAAAAAAATCTTACGAAAAAGTTGTGTAGCATTTCAAAATTACATTGTTTATGATTATATGATGAATTTCGGAAACAATTTGCCCTTCAGATCATTAAAATTTCAGTATGTAAAGTTAGCATTCATCACATTGATGTGAAGAAATTTCATAACAGTTGTGCATGTATAATGTATAAAGAAAGAAAATGACTATTACTGTATATTGTTATTTCTGAAGGAGTTTAAATTTTCTCCTAAGAATACAAAAGTATTTATTTTTAGAAATGTGAAAGTGAAAAGGTGACTGTGTGTTCAACATTTTATTCACATAGTTTAAACACCAAAAGTGCCACATCTTCATTATATTTTCGTTTAGTTTGAGTTTGTTTTGGTGCTCAAATTTAAGCTCTTTAAGTAACGTAAAATGTAATCTTATCTTCCATGTTTATGGTGGTGTAGCACTGTTGTATGGTAGCTTCAGTGAAACCGTTTTGGTAATCTGTGTTTTTTGTGTGTTAATAATAGCAATCTGTTATTTGCGCATGTGAAATATCAATTGTATGTTAATAATGTGGCTGCTGATTTAAGTGTATCTTTGTATTGAGTGAAGCAGAAATATGCAAAAGGCAGTGTTAATTCAAGATTTTAAAATTTATTCCCTTGTTCACTTATTTTTGCTGTAAATTTGTTAGTTTTTAATTTTTGTTATTCTGCTAGTGTTTTTTGTGAATTGAGTAAAGCACAGAGATTTTCTCAACGGTAGTCAGTATGGTAGTGATTGCTGATAGACTAAAATGGCCTTAGTTTTAATGGAGGTGGCTAAATAGCTTGAAAGCAAAGCATTTCTAGTTGGACTGCTGTGAATTGACTTTGTTAGTCAACTTAAAAATGCTAAATGGAGCTAACACACTATACTTACCATTCTGGTTTTATATGGCACACTACAGTTTTTTAAATAATAATTCAGATACAGTAAAGCAATGGTACAAGTGAAGGATCCTAAATTGTTCAATTTATTCACCAAAATTTCATCTTTAAAAGTTTGTTATGAATTTAAGTCCCTTCTCTAAAGTGTAAGAAGTAAAAAAACACATGCATGACGTAAAAAAAGAAGTTAGGTCACATAGAACAGATATTGGTATTGTGACGTGCACTGGCATGCAGCCCATCAATTTTGTTTATATCATACTAGAATTTAAATTTTTTTTTATTTTTTTGTAATTAATTAATTATTCCAAGTTAATCAAATGTGAGGTGTATCAAAGATTTATACTGCGTGATCCAACATATTAATTGGGGATAAAAATTATAATTTAACAGCCAATGAGAATTTGGTAGTAGTAATTTTTATTGTTCGATTTTATTTGTTCTGCATTGTGTTTAAACTTGCTGTAAAGAGAAATAGATTTCAAACATAATTTTCTGAATAACTTTTCCTTGTATTTTGCTTTGTTTATGATTTTTGAAATTTCACTTCAGCAATGAGTTAGCCTCCTCTTGGCTGTGGCAGGTCAATGTTCAGGCTCAGAGAGGCAGGTAGAGGGGCATGCAGGCATGCAGCCTGGTTAGCAAGCTCCTTGTTTGTCGCATCGTGGGTGGTAGTGCTGTGTGCAACTGGGCACTGTCAAGGTATTGCGCTGTGGACCTATTTGTCCGTTTGGCTACAGAATGTGTCCCCAATTAAATAAAATGGTGTTTATTGTGTGTTTCTATTTTGGTTTAGCATAATTTATGTACATAAAAAGCAATATTAGGCCCAAAATTTAACGACTTTAACATTTTCTTGTTGTTTTTGAGAGCATTCTGGATCCAGTATAAGTTCCAAGTCGGTGTGTCCGCCCGCCCTGGATGATGTCAGCTGGAACAAGTTCCAAGTCGGTGTGTCCGCCCGCCCTGGATGATGTCAGCTGGAACTAGTTCACGGGTGCGTAGAGATGGCCAGCCGAGTGTAACAGTCGGGAAATCGTGGCGGTAGAGAGTGGTGGTTAGAGGCGCATAGGCGAGCGTTAGTGTGTGGCAGTGAAGTCTCTGGGGCATATTCGCCTTTAGGAAGTGCGTTAGTTAAGTCCCGTGTTCATTTTTTATGTAGTAAGAACTGTAATGTAGCTAGGTAGCTATAACCCTTTTTGGGTTGCGTATCAAATTTATGAGTGCAAACTAATTCAAATTGCGGTACGGAGCTACAGACTAAACTAAACCCTTGGGAAGATACACTCTAATCAATATCTGCAGAGCCTTGAGCGCCGGTCTCTTAGAGTGTTTAGAGCTTATTTGTTGGTTTTGTCAACATAACCTGTTTTGTTTGCGGTGGACCGAAATTGTTGAGCGCTGTTTGCTTTGTCATGAGAAATCAATAAACTACACTGAGATTTAACTGTTTTATTATTAATGTTCAACACTACTATATAAAAAAAGAGGCTATCCGGGCATAATAAAGTACAAGTATGGAACAAAGACTGCACATTAGTCAAACATCATCAGTCATCCCCTGGTTGTGGCGTAGTAGCAGACGCGCCACAGTATTATTCCATTTTTTTCATGCCACCTACCATGTGTACTTTCACTCATTTGAAGGCTGGCATTTTACACAACAAAACATTTGTTTTTGTGATGTTCAACAGTAGTAGATGCTAAAATATATTTTACTACTGGTTTCAGCTGCAATATTTAATATTCTTTCATGTGAGTATTATTTTAAACCAAAATCAATACGTAAAAACTGAAGTTATATTGAATGATAACCTGTACAGAACATCTTAGTCCGTTGATCTACCGTGCTCCTTTCACTGTCAGATGCCATCAGCATATAATGGCCGTGCATAGTTGCCTAGTTTGCACTTTTGCAGCAGCTGCATTTAATCTACTGAACTGCTTCTCTAATGTATGTTTTAATTCTTGATACATTTAATTGAAATTCACTCACTTTTTGCAATAGGCTAATTTTTCTGAATGCCCAGATTAAAATTTTTAACTTTCATGTTCTACAGCATCAAGAATTATGCACTATAGATGGACTAAACTGTTTTTCAAAATAGTAGAAGATAGTCGTTCATACTGTGAGAGGAACCCATCTTAGTCAAAGTAGCTAAAAAAAAAAGTGCCCTAATCAAACGCTGAAATTCACTAGGATGACATAAGACCATATCTAGCATAATAGCTAATAAACTCTTCCTTGTGTTAACATCTTCTGGTCTGAAATTTGTGTTCCTATGGGCTTAGAACTAGCATCTTGTGTTTTTTACTTGCTTTCGCGATTAATTGTTATTAAAATTATGGCATTGAGTACTGTAAAATTTTGGGCCAGAATCAATACTTGCAAAGGGATAGTTAATCACTAAAATTTTTTAAAATAAATTATATGAAACTAATGATTGATAGATTGTATTGCATGATTTACTTGCAAGTTAACAGTTTAGAAATTATGTTTTAGTCTGTTGTCATGGGTTTTAAAATAGTGTTCAAAATTTTAGATGTAGTGTTCACATACAGTACTTTCTCATGTTCTGGAATACAAGTGCTTGGAGACTGATACGTAAAGATATTTTGTGTGTGCCTGTACTCTGTATGTATAGATAAAACACCTGTTTGCGTACATATGATTGCTACATATCACCATTCCTTTGGACATATTCATTAACACTTTGAAGAAGTTAAAGTAACCTGCAAAATATCAAGTTCACATAATATGTTAATTGTTTGTGTGTCTAAGTAGCTGTGTTTTGAGAATGCCGTCTTCACCAGCTGCCAAACGGTGTGCAGAGCTTAGCTTCAGCTGCGTGTCATTTAACACTTACACAAAAGAAATTCTTCTTTGTAAAACTAGCCTTCAGGAATGTTTTCCTGTTTGAATGGTGGTTTCTGTGTTTTTGTGTTTCTAATACTCATTCCGTGAAGGTGAAAACCACTAAAATTATGTTCTCCTTAATTGTTAACCAGGGAAATTCAACTGCATGACTTTTAAAGTACTGTACCAGAGAACACTCAACATTCCTTAATCCTTGTTATTACTGGTATGTCATAAAATCATCAGGGACTGGAAAGTTACTTTTTAAAAGTAACTGTGTTACACTTACAGATACTCTACTAGAATTGTAACCCAGTTACAACTACAAGTTACTCAATTGCTAAACTAACCAGTTACAGTTCATAGTAAAGTAACTGTCGGTTACTTTTTAGTTACTTTGTGAAGAAAAAACATGCGGCTATATGTTACATCACGACTAAAGCTAAAAACTTGTACGCCAATGGATGGTTTTACTGCTACAAAAAACTAATACGGATAAATTAAATTTGGTCATTCGTCCCATTATCTTTCCCTGATTCTTAACCCACAAATTTATATTAATGTGAAGAGCAAGACGACTATTAAAAATAACAAGTAAGACAACTGTTGTTGTCCAGTATTTGTACAAAAAGTGGTCATATTTATTATTGCTCTGATTGTAAATTATTACCCATAGTTGTGAAACATACAGTATTAGTAGGCCCAGTACAAATATAATCTTATACACATATAGAAATTCATTGTTTTACAAAACATACAATTTTTATTTACAATGTTAGTTTTGGTTTGAATTCAACAGAACTGCTAATTCAGCTTCAGTAGCAGCTACTTCTCAAAAGTAGCATCACTCAAATTCCCTCCATTAGGAGTCCTAGGATGCAAAACTAAACTAGCAGAGCTAAACAACCTTTCAGCAGCAGCACTTGTTGGCATTGCAGTGTTCAAATTAATATATTAAACAAAACAAAACACGTGGAGATCACGACTCACAATAACGCAGTCACCATGGAACAAACGGTAACGGAAGAAAACTGTCGAATAAAACACTTTGCAGAATAGCCAACATAGGAAAATCTGGTTTCTTGTTATGGATAATTGTAAATCACAGGTCCTTTGTGCAAACCATCCCCAAGTTGAATAATTCTTATTTATTAAAAGTAACGCAAAAAGTAACGACTTTTTTCGTTACTTAACTAGGAAATATGTAATTCAGTTACAATTAAAGTTACTGAAACTAAAATGTAACTGTGTTACCACATTCGTTACTGTTAAAATTAACTGTTACAAGTAACACCGTTACTTTTAACACGTTACTTCCAGTCCCTGAAAATCATAAGGTCATCTCTGGAAGTCTAATAGATGTTAAGACTAAGACTACAACGGAAAGACTGCACACCAGTTCAGTGCCTTGCCCATAGAGGCTACGATGCATTAGACACACATGCCTGGTTCACTCTTACTGTTCTGGCACAACAAAGTCTCTGATATGCTAAGTATTACTAGCCAGGCGGCACACTTAAGACTGGTGCTTAAAATATGTTTTCTTGCTCCAAATTGTTTGCATGCGGGAACTGTGCTGGACGATGTGGTGGTTCTGTTGGTTTTCTTGGTGATCTGCCATTTCCCCTACACTTCATTCCGGTGCTGCTCCACACTCAACTTGAGTTGCTCCTCACCAGCACTGAAAACCTCACTGCCAAGTGCTGAAATAGTCTTATTTACTTCTCTTAGTCAAAATTTATTGTGATCTACAGCTTTACCCACTTGTCTCTAAGCATGTGTGTATGTCAAGCTTGCTACAGTGCATCTTGCAGTGCAAATAAGCAGCGAGTGCCATTATCCTTTGGTAATTCTGCCAATTAATGAAAAAAATAAGTTCATACGTTTTCACAAACCAAAGTATAATATTTATACATTTGTTTGTTAATATTTGCACAGTACTACACTATCTGGTTTAAGTAACAGTGACGAATGCTCTGAGGTTATAGAAAGAATTGTAGTTGCAATATGTTGTTGTACAGTGAAACTTCTTTTTTACATTACTCAAGAGATCTGCTCAGAGTGGTGTGAAATGCAGGAAGAAGTAAATATGTAGGTGTAAACTGACAGATGTAAAACCTGGTAATGTAAAAATGAAGTTATACTGTAGTTTCGTAAATATTTAAGTAAGTGAATATGTAAGCCTGTCTATGTTGATTTAAATGACTGTGTAACCACAGCTGTATTATGTTGAATGTTTTTATACTATGGGTTATATTTCTGCCCTTGTACACACTGAAATAAATATGTGCAGCAAAGAGATTGTTGAAGGTGTAACAGATACGCACAATGATGTAAAACATGTGTAACTTAGGTTTTTTTTTAATGTTTGTAATGTTTTAAATAATCGGAAAATTGGTGTTTTGTGATTGTGCCAAAATTACTGTACTAAAGCCCTTGTCATGTGACCTCACTACTTTGAATGTGAAATCCATTGATATCTTTTTGAAAAGCCAGTTTTTGTTACAGTCACTGTTATTTTAAATAGTTAGTCTCCTTAAATGGAAAATAATGCTGTCTAATGCTTTGTTGGTTAACCAATTTGATATCGTGTAGTATGTGTTGTTATAGTTCATATTGACTTTAGTGTGAGTTAACTTTCTTCTGTTGCTGTTTCTGAAATTTATGTCTGTGTACTGTATGTAGTTTAGGTAGATACGATAATAAGTTTATATTTTTTTACGATGTTAGTAAATGTGTTCGTTTTTATTATTGCTTGATGCTTGATTATGACTTGACAAAATAGCATAGTGTAGGGGAATGCAAAATCAGTAGAAACGACAAGCATGTGATATATGTTGGGCAGGATGCGATAGTCTTGGTACGTACATATTCTTTAGCAGTGAAGAAACTTTTCTGGTTGTTTAGCAGTGAAGAAACTTTTCTGGTTGCTGACCAGAGTACCAATAGTTATATAATTTTTGTTCAGATTTTTAATATTAAACTTTTTTTGTCGAGAATTACTTGCACATGAAACTTATTGTATATTAATGTTGTTTTAAGCTTCATTAACATTTTGACAGTACAGAATCTTGGTTATTTAACTTCCTTGCATGTTTTATAAGAAATATTTTTCACATAATAATGCGGTTTCAGTCCAAGATGTATGTACACTTATCTAGGTGATTTATACGGTATCATTAAGGGGCCAGCCTCTTTGCCATAAAATCACACTGCAGCGTGTTTGAAGAAAAAGTTTTACACCGAAATTAATACACGTGTGTTCACACCGTTTCTCTACGAAAAGAACACACACTTCAGACGACTGCCCTTAAGTATTTTTAAGACAACACATGTATTAGAAATCCCCTTTTAGGGCACGTAAAAATGGGTCAAAACGGGATTTTCAGTCTGCTATAGCGGAAAATAGACTAGCAGAATACATGTGAAACCACTTAAGGGTAGTGCATTGGACTTGAGTAAAGTGATTTCGTAAATGAAACAATAGGGTCACCACTTAAAGTCCCATTGGAAATTTGTTTTTTCGCGAAGATTTCACGCGTTAAGCGTAGAGGCGATGCAGCGTTGTATGGCCCATACGACGTCGCCCTTAGCACCATACCTCACTCACACAAACAAACACATGTGCCACGAGGCGGGCCCCTTAAGTCGGAGTCGGATCTAGGCTTTTCTTCGCATGGGGCAAGATTTGTGATTTGCACCCCCCCCCCCCCCAACCTTCACCTCAATATCCATTACTGCATTAACCACTGAGATATTGTACTCTAAATAAAGATAAAATATTTTGGATGTGGCGGCTAATTGAGGAATAAACTTGCCAGAAGTACAAATACTATTTGTATAGGTATTGCTGTAGACACATTGGACTAGGAATTTAAGCTTGGCTGGTAAAATGACTTGGTCCTTATTCACACAGTATATCTTAAAATTTTTTTGAGGCTGAGCAACTAGAAACAGTTTTGTTTCTGTCAAGGCAGTACTTTAAAAAAGTGTGCTGGTAATGTGGTCGCCTCGAATTGAGAGGTGGAAAGTAGGCTACCGACTGCTAAAAGTGGCATTAAATTCTAGTTACAACAGTATTGTAGAATGCCGTAGTGTTAAAAGTTCAGCGTCTTCGTATATTTTTACATGTAACAGAGATTGCTCGGTATTCACCAATTCAATTTTGAGAAACATATTTTTTCCCTTACTTTTGTTAAAATGTAATTTCTGTAGCTTTCACGTCATGCCATTATGTTTTTTTGCTTGTGGTGCTGTAATGAAATAGGATTGTCTTTTGTGTTTCATATGGAACATACCACCAAGGGTTTGGTATAAAGTTAAAGCTGTGTACTTTAAATCTGTTGTCACCAAGACACCTTGTATTTGTACGCTCCTGGTTTTGTTCTTGTGGCTGCTTGAAGTTGCTCATTACGTCGCTCAGTTAACGTGGATTATTCCAACTTCTCATAGATCCTGGTTCTCCCTATTGCCGCTCTGACTGCCTGTGTTGTAGCAAGGTGGAAATGTTTTTATTTTTACGAAGTTTTTTTAGAAATCCTATTTTATTAAAATATATGAACACAGTTATTGTTTACTGGTGGCATTGATGCCAGTGGTAAAGTAGGTGTGACATATTCAGTGTTGCTGATTTCCGTAACTCCGTAACTGCGACTTTAGTCGAACACCAAATTAAATGACTCGGTCTCCTCACTTAAAATTAACCAAACAATTTTTTTTTTATTTCATAATTAAAATTTTTCATCCTTCAGTGAAAGAGTTAAATACACACACACAAAATTTAACTTATTATTCAACCATATGATTGTGGGCTCATATCTTAGCAGTTACTCACTGGAACAGAAGGTTTGTTGTTAGATTCCAGTACATTTTTTGATTTTTTAAAAAGTAGCTGTGTAGTCTGATTTTCTTAAAAGTTTCACCATTTCACTTGACTGATTGCCAGACACATGAACGCTAGTCAAAAGGTCCAAAACTATGTTGGCTACATGCACAAAGGAAACCTTGGGAGGGGGGAGGATAAAGTCTTCCTCCCCACCTATTACGCTTTCTTTTCCCACACTTTCACAATGACATTGGTTTACTTGTATAGTATAGTAATCAAAATGTAGACAGTCACAAAAGCGTAAAATGTTTTTTATAGTACGGTAATTCACTCCCTCCCCCCAGAAAAGTTTGCACGTCCCTGTGCACAGCACCCTTCCAGAAATGATCTGTTAACTTCAAACTCCTACAACAAGAGGAGCATATACTCTAGTATGTTGGAGGCAGGACTATTTGCCTTCACTGTTCTATATTTCTATGTTATTAATATTTGGGCCTCTTACATCCTTGTACTACCAAAATTAGTTTCTGTATCATGTTACAGTAATTCCTACTAAAACATTGGTTTCTGTGTGGAAAAAAATAAAGAGATATTTTAAGAGTTTTGTAAAAGAAACAGTACATATTTATTAGAGGTCTAAAAGAAATGTGTTTAAAATTTGTTCATGTAGGCATTTCTTCACACTTTGATACAGCACAAAAATCTCTATTATTTAAGTAATGACTTTCTTCTTGTCGATTCACATTATGTAATTTTAATTTGAATCATATAGTATTTTCAGATATTTTCTCTGCATGTACAAACATTTGCTAAAACTTTTTTATATTCAGCTTTATATGTATTGCTGCCTGCCAGTGTTGAGTACTGTAAGAAGCTGTTTAAATGATTTAAACTTTTCTGCACTAATAATTTTTTAAGTCAAGTTTCTTTAAATGTGTACATTTTATCCACAATTGGGGTATACTTTTCGCGCTGTCTTGTTGAAATGTTTTTAAGACGTGGAAAATGTTAACGTGTGTTTCTGAATTGCATAGTTGTTAGATTTACATAGCATCTCTTATACTGTACTTATACGGCTAAAAAAAATGTTTTCCAATTTTGTGTAATATGTATGTCTTCGGGCTGTTACAGTGTGAGATAATTGTAAAGTTATTCTTTTTTTATTTTCATTGATTGACAGTGTTGGTTGGAAACAGTTGTGATATTGTCTGCAACTCTGATATTTTGGCAGCTATTGACTGTACTGCTTGTCTCTACATGTTTATTGACTGAATACTCTGTTTATGTTACATAAATGTTATGGCAGTTAACTTTAGCTATGTTTTTGTTTTGTAAGAAAAGTGAGGAATGTACTATGTTTCTTATGTTGATATTAGAAAAGAAACCCATATTATGCTAGTCAGAATATGTTAGCTTATTTTTTGTGAGTAAAAGAATGTATTCAGATGCCATACAAAGTTCATTTTCAAGAAATGTCTTGAGTTTTTATTTTAATGCCTTCTATGGTAAAGTACCTGTAGGCGTCAAGTTACATAAGGTGCAACTTACGTAAATTCACAGTTGTGAAACTTATTGACCAAGATGCGATGATGTGATACAGCACGGGAGGAGGTGGTGGCTGATAACAAAACAGCTCATGTGGCACGTGTGTGATTCTCGTTGCATTGTCTCTTCTCTGCATTTTGTTGATCACAGCAGTTGCAGACAGCAATGTTGCTTCTTATCATGCATAGGGTGTATGATGACAGTAGTACTTCTGCAGATACTGTTCGTTCACTGGCAAAATGTTACCCAAACATAAGAATAAATGCTAAAACAGCACAGTATAAAGCTTGGGAAAGCTGGGGAAAAAGACGCTGACAGGCGTGATAGATTTTTTTTTTCTCAAAACAAGAAATTGCACTGTTTCGACTGAAAGGTCAATTAACAAACATTTCGTTACTTTCATAATTATAGTCAGAACCATAGAATTTAGTGACTTAAAAAAATTTACCAACATGGTGAAAATAATTTTAAACAAGTCTGTCGCTGATTTTTGACAGCTGCTTTCATTTAGGCTTTAAAAATAATGATCTCAAAAACAGAAAAAATAAAGAGCATGCACGGCCTTAGAAATAATTGAGTGGTATGAAATTCAAGAAGCATGCAAATCTTCACATCAAGTTTACAGGCGAGGCTGCAAGTGCAGATGCGGGCGCAACAAGTTGAATTCCTGAACTCCTAGCAGAAATAATCAAGGAATGTAAATGTTTGCCTTAGCAAATATTTAACGTTGATGAAACTGCTCTGTTTTGGAGACGGATGCCAGAATGGTCATTCATTTCAAAGGATGAAAAATCTATGCTTGGATTTTAGGTCTCAAAGATCGTAACACGAGGGCCATGAACTTTTTGCAAAAAGAATTATGCCAGAGTTTGTTTCAGTGCCTTATGTGCACATATGCAACTCTTATTGCACCAGTCACAAAAAAGGTTCCTGTAACACCACGCATCTGCGATTTGCGGGTACAACTCCCAAGACACGGAGTTGAAACATCCAATCACTGACTATGAAGCAGAACTACAGATGTGCACGTAAGACATTGCAACAAATTGGGGCATATTTTTTTTTGCAAGAAGTTCATGATCCTACCTATTACTGTTAAGGGAGTTTCTAACGTGTCCAGAAACTTGAAACTTAAAACCACTTGCAGTTTACCATTCCCGGAATCCGCTGGCATGTATGAAAATTGACCCAGAATAAGCTGCCAGTAACCTGGAAGTTAACATGTGCGCTATTTAGAGATTGGTTCAATAACCATTTTGTTCCAGAGATTCAGGAATATTCTGCCGAGAAGAAAATTTCATTTGAAGTACTGCTTCTCATGGGTAATGCACCTTGTTACATAAAATTAGACAACTTTTATCTTAAGAGGGTGTGGTACATAATTCAACGCTACAAACATTACTCAATAACTGTAGGTTTATTGTAGCCAATTTGCGAAAATTAAGCAATAGCAATCCTAGACAATAGTTTTAGCCAACGTTTTAAACTATATTGTTTCCAGTGTTACGAACTTCTGAGGCACAATCTCTGATGCTGGAACCTCGTGTTTTTAACTGCGGCGCAAAAGATCACGCGAAACGAATTAGTAATTTTGTATAAATATTTACTCATATAGTTGGCAAATACCATTATCTAGGATTGTCATTGAGTATTTTATCCATATTGGCTTCGAAAAAAGTGTAGAAGTCAATTAATGTTTTCAGCGTTTATTTATGTATCTACCACACGCTCTTAAAGCATGCTGGTTTAATAGTGAACTTAAAGTACACCAGATTTTTTTTTTTATTAGTTACTGAAAGAGACATTTACTGGTGCTCCAAATTGCATCTTGCGTGCGGCATAGTAACTTATTTAATGCTCGCACAGCAGACGTGTCTAACGGGGGATCACTTAAAACTTCCTCCATGAAAGTTACAAATCAGCAGAGATGTGCTCAGTGCAAGTGACTGCGCTGGTCAGGCACAGGAATAATTTGTGATGTGCTGTGTGTGTGCTGCAGTGGATGAACCACCATGTGCAGCGTTGTCAATTCTCTTGCCCGGCCAGCTCTGCCTGTGTACAGATTGTCGCTCTGTCATCACACGCGCCCTGCGTTTCGCACAGCTAATAATTTTTAAAAACATTGTGCATGTTACAAGGGTGTTTATACATAGTATTATTTTAATTTTA
Organism: Medauroidea extradentata; assembly: GCA_003012365.1. Classification (NCBI taxonomy): domain Eukaryota; kingdom Metazoa; phylum Arthropoda; class Insecta; order Phasmatodea; family Phasmatidae; genus Medauroidea; species Medauroidea extradentata. The sequence continues at coordinate 58,325 of PNEQ01092548.1, forward strand.
TGTAAGTCTTATTTATTGCCTTTAGGTTCTACAAACCCACTAGTTGCTTCTAAAGCATTACGCTTCAAAATATATTAGTTTCCGTTGAAGTTGCATTCAAGAAGTGTACATACGATCGACTTATGGTAAAGTCAAGTTACGTAACGGGCTGAAGAATTTAACCTTTACGTAACTTGGTGCCTTACCGTATAAATTTGCTGGATTGCTGCTTGTTTTACATAAAGGACAAGAATATCTGCAAAAAAGTAAAATTGACAACATTCTTTATTTTAGTTCTGTATGTTGTAGTGGTACTTAGCCACCCTTCGATTATTTACTATTGCTTTGCCACGGCTAGTTATCTCAGTCAGTAGTCGCAGGAGTTCCTAACTCAACCACGTGGGCACGAGAAGAAATCAGAAATAAGATACGGACCAAATAAGCGATTCGCAATGCACAGCTCAGAATGCTTATTCACAATAATAAACAAATCTTGCAAT
>PNEQ01092549.1:0-34067 GCA_003012365.1 Medauroidea extradentata
CACAAAATTTAAATGTTGCAGTATGTTTACTAATTTTTTAGTTTTTCATCATATTGCTTTCGTTGGCATTCTTTTCTGTGTGTTCTAAAATCCTAGGATAACTCCTCCCCCTACAGCCCTTGAGCAAACATTTCTGTTATCAAAATATACACTAAAGGAAAGTAGGCTGATTAGTTCTGTATAGATCTACTTGTTTTTAATTTTGGGAAATGACGTGTTACCTGATGTTCAAAAGTTGAACAGTGTTTGGGACAAATATAAAAAAAAATGTAATTTTGCGGATCCAACGCCCTTAACGCATTTTAATTTTGTGATAAAATATTACTGGAGAACGTAAAATGGGACTAACCTCAGGGTGAGTAGTTTTCGAATGTATTCTACTGGGTTTATTATGTATTATTTTTTTTCAACTTCTGATGGGCTGTAAATTACTGGAATGAATTTTAAAATGCTTGTGCTATCAAAATATACCAACATTTTTCTGCTACTTTTCAAATTTATCGCCATGCAGATACAAACACTTGTCTTACCTGTGCACCAGCTTCCTAATACGTTCTGCAAAATAAATAGTTGATGTATTCCTACGCAACGCTCACTCAGCGATGGATTTATGCTGTGTAGTGTCCTCGTGCCCCTACATTGCGAATGACTACACTTAGACGAACAGTTTACTGTTGCAGACGTTTTGACATTCTCGCAACCACGCCTCGGCTGACATGTTGGTTTGGCCGTTGAACGTGGTTTAGGAAAAGGTGTAAACAATAGTGTTAAGTTACGATACATTTGCTATCGTTAAACGGGCATCCGACGAAAAAAACAAACTGCAATCACAACTTTTGATGCACCTCGCACGCTTGCTACGACCGAAATGTTTAAATGAACAAGGTTAAGTAGGCAGACGGCCTGGGTTGGCGATGAACTTAATCTGACAGGATGTCTAGGATACTAAGTGGTGAGCAGATATTTTTACAAAAATAAGTACTTAATTCGAAAAGTGTTGAACGTGGATGACAAAAGTCTGGTACGTAATAGTATCAAAATAACGTTTTGCGTGTTTATAACTATTCATTGTGTTTCATTTATCACTTAAGATGTAATGCTACATGGGTTGTGGATTTATCCGTATGAACTGCATGCAGCAGACGAATTCATACATATGTGCCTATAGGCAAGGATATGGCATGGTGCGCGTACCTGGGTCACTCTTTGAACTTCCGAGCATCTTGGCTTCGGACAAGCTAAATAATTCAGCCAGGCAGCCCCATGGATTAAGATACTTGATTCTCTTTGCACTAACAATATATAGAAGGAGAAAATTATTAGATGAGTACTCAGCACAAGCAGACAGATACTGATTTAATTACTTACCCCATCTGTCCTGTTAAAATTTATAAAAACTAACTGCGTGTAGGCAGTTGACTTATATATTTATACTGTTTGTTACATCAGCTCGAAAGGGAAAAAAGTTGATGAGGTTCAGATGTATTCGACCGGCGTTCAAGGTTTTAATTCGTTAGAATTGAATTTGAAAATCAAACATGGACAGCGACAGTTGTGTGCTGAAATAAATGTGAAAACAGTCGCAGTTTATCTGTTTTCACTGAAAGATGTATTATATGTATGTATATATTTATAATCGTTCGCATGTTTAACAAACTGTGAACGCACTGCAATTATAAGACATCTATGTAGGTAGGTTTAGTACTTAAAATTTAACTGTGTAGACATCCGTGGGTAGGTTTAATACTAAACGTAGTCTAGGTTAATTCCATATTATTATAATTGAATAAATTTCCATTATCGAATCAAGTACCTTTCCGTAAATAATAAATTTTGTTCTCTGTACTTCGTCAGGCTTTGCGGTTAAACAGGCCAGGTTTTTTTTGCATAACAGGACAATGGTCTCTTCTGCTGAACCTTCAAAGCCACTCTGACACAGGTGAGAGGGGCAATCATCATCAGTCAGCTATCGTCCTTCTCTTGTTCGTAATAACTGAGCAGTTCATTGAAGTATTGGATCACGTGAGACAGGCAATCACCATCAGTCACCCCGGCACTGTGAGTGAATTCCAGAGCGGCTGTAAACTACCAAGAGCGACACAAACCTTCTCAATTTGGGAGAGAGGAGAAGTTATGGCTAAACACTAAAAATATGGCCAGTCATGGTTCAGGAACAACCTACCACCTTCTTTCCTCACATAAAAAGTTACTGCTATACTTCTAATATATAAAATCCTCGTGGCACAGTGTCTGTTTCCATACTCCTCCGAAACGGCTGAACCGATTTCAATGAAATTTTGTATATACGTTCGGTAGGTCTGCGAATAGGTTTTTATCTATTTTTATACTCCTAAGTGCTATTGTTTAGTAAATATTTTTAATTTAATAATTTTATAACCCGGTCGATAACGTGTGATAATTAATCAGTTATCCCCACGAGCTGATACCAGTCTATCCTCACCAGGTGTCGCTGCTCTATTATTATTATTTATTAATTTCTTTATTATTAGACCTCTTCCACTTATATATCACATCCTTACACACTTACAATAAGTTATTTATGTGACAAAACAACGTTTGTCGGGGCAGCTAGTATTTAAGTATTTAAGTGGTTTTTTATTTACGCTATTTCAAGCAATTTTTGTTAAACAAATACGAACATAAAAAGTATATAGTTTTATGACAAACGCAAAAAGAAAAGAATGTTCAAGTAAGTTTTAGTTTACGTTTACTACATTTCAGAATAGCAGTAGTTTATTTAAGGCGCCCGCTGACAAATGCTTCTTCACTTAATGAATAATTTGTGTTTAATTATTTACGCTCCAATACCCTCCTCTGCCAATAATTCCAACGCTTCTTCTTTACATACATGCGAACACCCGTAACATTCCTTGTTATTCTCAGCAGAATAGAGAGAGAGAGCTCAGACGGTCACAGCAGAATCCATGACTGTACAATCACTCCAGTCGCATATGATCCTGATCAACCTCATCACGTTGGCTGAGAGAGACTTGTTTGAAAAGGAATAAAGTGGTTAGTGGAGGGAAGAAAATGAAGGGGACAGTGGGGGAAGGTAGTTGAAGAGTTGCCTCCAATGTCTCATCCCTCTTTGTTATATGCTTTATTGCGGGTGCAAGCAATTTCCCGCCTTAGGGGAGGGAATGTGTTTCGCCGTGTGCCCTACCACGGCAGCGCGGCCAAAGAGGGGTTAATATAACGAAACGCGATATTACTGCAATAATTCCACATTCCTGAGCGGCCCCTATCCTTTTTAGCATCCGTACCGCCCTCTTCCAGGCCTGGGCGGCGACTTAACCTCCTACTTCCTCTACGTTGTTCCATCCAGGTGGGCGCCCTGTGGAGGGGTGAATCTGCCTGCGTCTAACCTCCCTTGCCAGCGGATTACTAGGTAATGATGAAAAAAAAATCCTCGGTGTGGTTCGTGAGGTTTCTAATGCCGCGTAATAACTTCCCGCGCCCGCGAACTTTGCCGTGCGACGTAATTGATATAATGCTTCTGCAAGCATGGAGGGAAGTAATGCTGGTAGCGGTCGTCAGCCAAGTTTCGGGCGTTCTGCTCAGCATATCCCCGGACTTTTCTGCGATATACATTCGCGTTGGGAGGGTTTACAATGTATTTCGAAATACAATTAAATTCGTCAGGTTAAGCAGTGCCTATGTAACAAACAATTTTCGGAAAAAATCCAATAAACTATGTGATTTTCCTAACATTGTTAAAAAAAAATTACATTAAACTCAAATATAATCAAACAAATGAAAGATGTGTGTCGAGGACGACGAAACAAGCAAATAATGCTAGTAGACATAAGTCCGAAAAACGACGGTTTTTCCGTTACGATGTATGGAAACGTGCAAACATGACAACGTTGCAACACTGTTACCGCCGTCTGTACCAGGCACCAGTTCCCACAGTCAACAGCAAATACAGTGTGGCTGTGTACTGTTTGACGATGTCGCCATGGCTCCACGCACGTTTCCTAATGAAGAAATGGCTGACATCCACTTCACGTATGGGCGAGTTAATGGAAATGCACTGGAGGCAGCTTTAATGTATCAACAGACGTACCCGCAGAGAAGACAGCCTGACAGCAGTGTGTTCACAAGGGCACATCAGTGCCAGCGCGGGGCAGGGTTATTTAAACCCAACATGTGACATGCAGGTAGACAAAGAACAGCTTCGACACCGAAAATGGAGGAGCATGTGTTACAGCAGGTGGGCGCAATGCCGGGCACATGTACCAGACGAGTTGCTCAGACGAGTTGCTGTAGCAGAAGGTGATTCGCCATACCTCATATGGCGGGTATTATATGAGGAACAGTTGTACCCATATCATGTACAATGTGTGCTAGCATTGGCCGCAGCAGACTTTCCAGCCCGGTTTGCCTACTGCCAATGGCTTCTGGCAGAATGTGGGCGAGATCCACAGTTCCTCATGCACGTTTTATCTACAGACGAAGCATGCTTCACCCAAGGTCCCCAGTAACAACGAACGTTGGGCCAACGTTGAATATTGGTTGGAAACGTTGGCATTACGTTGTGTTGGAAAACACACGTAAATACAATTTTGGGGAAATGCAGTATGTCAGCAAATAAGTTCGAAAATAATTTTTTTACAGTGAATTAGCAACGTCCTGAAAATAGTTATATTAAAGTAGAAAGTGTCTGAACATATTGGAAGTATTGTTATTTAAATTTTTTTGGGTAGAATGTTAGCAACAAGTATTTTAACATACTGTTGGGGTTTGGTGTGTATAATTACATTGGACCAACGTTGCAAAACCAACATTTTACACAAATAGCTCAAAATCACGTTTTTGAAATACGACATAACTAATTATTCAAGTTTATACCATAATAATGTTACATAGTTAAAAAATAAAATATTATTTAATTTTTGTGCTGTTGGTTGTACGTTGGAACAATGTTGAAAATCCAACTGTTGGCTAGTATGTTATTCCAAGTATGTTGGTCCAACGTCGCATAACCCACATTATGCCAAACATAAAAAAATATTTTGTATTCAAGTTGGCTGAGCGTTGGCAACAAGTTGACAATCATGCCATTGGTGTTAGAAATGTAAATTTACATTGAACCAACATTGATAAAACAGCACATTTTTATTTAAAAAATCCTAAATACAATAAGCATGGTACCAATGCTCCGTATATTTACGATTTTATGATAATGATGGTAAAAATAAAAATTCTGCATTATATGAAATATATAATGTTGGTTACATGTTAGCAAAATGTTGAAAATACAATGGTTTGATAATGGTTGTTTTCAGTATGTTGGCCCAATGTTGCGTAGCTCACATTAAGCTAACCACAGAAAATATGTTGTATGTAGGTTGGCTGAGAGTTGGTAGCAAGTCGGTAATCATACCGTTGATGTTAGGTTTTACATGGAACCAACATTTCTTTATCGACACATCTCTATATACATAAAAATGAAAGCTGACTGACAGATATATTAAACTGAAGCCCAAACCACTGGACCTACAATCGTGAAATTTTTGTGGGGGTTTCCCTCAGGTCGAAGGCGAGCACTAAGAAGGAATTTTTCGAAATTCGACCTCTAAGAGGGTGAAAAGGGGTGAAATGTGTTTCCGAAGAAACGTCGATAGAGCTAGAACCCGACGGTCTATAATCGTGATTTTTACTTTAATAGGACACTCGTAAAAATGCATATTAGCCAATTTAAGAATTTTTCTAAATTCAACATTTAAGAGGGTGAAAAGACCTTACATGTGTTTACAATCAACTATCGATATCTATCGAACCCTTCGGGATAGAGAGTTGATATTCACTTCAAAATATTGCTTACGTAAATTCCCAAAAAGCAGTTTTAGTTTTTTTTTGAAATTCGACCCGCAGGCAGTAAAAAGGGGCAAAATGTGTTTTTTATGAATCATCCATATCTTTGAAACACAATTGGCTATCGTCGTGATTTTAACTTTAATTGGTTACTTTTACAAATGTCTATGATAGGACTCAAAGACGTTTCGAAATTCGTTATTTAAGGAGTGAAAATACGTGAAATGAGTTTTCGATTATCCTTCCATATCTATCGAATCAATCGAGATATCGAAGTGCTCTTTGCTTTATATTGGTGCTTTTGTAAATATCCCAAGTACCATTTAAAATTTATTTTCAGAATTCGGCCCTAAACTGGTTAAAAAAGGGTTAATGTGTGTTTTCGACTCACATTCCATATATATCGATCCCATAGCTTTTTTTTATAGCGACGTGATTTTTATTTAGGGTTGATGCTGACTCAAATACCTAAAAATTAATTTCAGGAATTTTCGAAATTCGCCACTTAAGGGGGTGAAAAGGGGTGAAAAATGGTGAAAAGCGTTTTCCATTAACCGTCGATATATCTTGAACCCAGTGGTCTAATGTTGTGTTTTTTACGTCCACGAGATACCAATAAAGTATTATAAAACGTGATTCAAGGGTTTTTCGAAATTTACTCTCTTAGGTGGTGAAAAGACCTTGAAAGTGTTTTAGATAAATCCTCGATTATATCGAACCTGTCGAGATATACAATTAATTTTTGCTTTAGGTTGATGATTACAGAAATTATCGCAAAACGGTTTTAAGATTTTTCGAAACTAGATTTCTCATTACTGTGCAGTGGTCATATGTGTCTTTTTTAATGAATAATTTATTTTGATTCGACTGAACGGGCTAGCGTCGTAATTTGCACTTAAATTGGAGACTTATACAAATGTCTAAGATGTTAATTTAAAATATTTTGAAATTCGTTACCCAAAAGGGTGAAAAAGCACAAAAATTAGTTTTCCATCAACTCGTGATATCTATCTAACCAGTAGAGATATTGAGGTGTTGTTCACATCAGAGTGATGCTTATGTAAGTATTTAAAAATTATTTGTTAGTTTCTTTTCACTTTATAAGATAACTTGATCATTAATAATGAAAAACTAAGTTTGTAAACGTTCAAGGCAGACGAACCGAAAAGCAAGTGAGCAGCGAGAAGTAACTTATACATGAGTTTCACTCTACAGTAACCTATCGAGACGTTGTGTTGTACGACCTCTATGAGTCCAGCAGGACACAAATAATAATTTTTTTTTTAAAATAATGTGTTATTTTCATGAATTATTTCGACGTTACGTGACGCAGTTGTTTGGTACTCTGGTCTAAATTCCGGGAGGTTCCTGGCTCGAATTCCGTTAAAAGCTGCGTGCGAACGTTTAATTTTGACACACAAAAACTACAAGGCAGATCGAATTAGTGAAATTTACATGTAGTCGTTTAAAAGGGGTAACATTGCAGTTCGCTTTCCACTTAGGTTCCTCTACAACATCAGCTGACATATCGTCGGTATACTGCCATAAGTGATTAAGTCATTAATGTTATTTTGTTTAAAAACACTATTAAATTGTAGATATTAACAAAAATGTGGCAAGTATCTATACTGTGACACAACAGTACGAAATGACAAATATATACATATTCCTAGCATTTTTATCATTTTATGTCATTTTGACTGAGTCGCTTTTGGCAGTAAAACGACGATATATCATCTCACTAATATTAAGTTTGCGGTACCAAATAAGTTTCCGTGAAACCTTTTCCCACTGAAACTCTGTAATAGCAATAAAGTTCCTGTGAATATTTTGAAAACATTTAATTGAGAGCACCGTCACCAATGGTTGTGCACAGGGTAAACAGATGTTTCTCATTCGATTAACCTCTTACCTTAGGTGTCTGTAACTACCCCACAACGTCAAATTGGCAGGGCTATAAATAAGGCCCAGGCGAAGTCGCCGTTAGTGGCAGGGACAAATTTAAGACTCCTTTTCGCGTGGACAGCTATAGCTACTTATCCTGCTGCTGAACTAGCCGCTTGGACATTCTAACATTTGATGACTGAAGTACCAATCTTGAGTACAAATAGGTTCTTCAATTAAAGTAAATATTACCAGTTGCGAATAATACTGGCGAGCAAAGCCGTGGGGGACTGCTAGTATATTTATAAAAAATTCCATACACTACATAAAAAATAACAGACATGCTCCTTATAGTGAAAAATTTATAGTGATGATGTATACATATATAAATTATACATTCTTAATCTATATATGTTGGTTACATGTTGGCAAACTGTTCAAAATAAAACGGTTATGAGAGGTTGTTTTCAGTAAATTTGGTCCTACGTTGTACAACTCACATTAAGCCAACCATGGGTCATCTATTTGTAGGTTGGCTGACGTTGGCAACAAGTTTGTAAACAGACTCCCCCAGTAACACCAATTGTATTTCTTTCTAAAAAAAACTCCATTAGATTAGAAACGCAAGAAAAAATTAAAGACAATATTTTTGTAAATTTTAATTTCGTGGTTAATTGATATGTTCAAGTTAGTAAACACACCGTTGGCAATAGGTATGTATCTTTACGTTGGGTTAATACTGCGTAATCCACAGTAGGTCAACCACTGAAAAGATTTGGTATGTAGGTTGGCTGAACATTGGAATTGTTAGTAAACATATCGCTGGCACAAGATAAATGTGTCTATGTTATTTTAAGTTCAACTATTAGATACGTATTTGTCTCTCATGGTCTCGATGGACTTCTAGTGACAAGAACTCCAGCATAATCTGTGACTAGTCCGTATCTACCTCGATTATGGTCGAACATTTTTATTGATTTTAATAATTTGTTGTAACACACAAGAACTCTAAAAATAATATAATTATGAACAGCATGCTTAATTTATTTTTTATAGAATCAATTTTGTGTGTATTTTGTAGAGAAATGTTGGGCCAACATCGGTAAATGGTTGGGATTACATATGTTACACACGCAATTTCGACTATCCAATTACGTTGGGCCAATGTAGGAAATTAGTAAGAATCCAATAAAAAATCTATGTTGGACCTACATTTCAGTGTTGAGCCAATGGCCCAAAGTAGCATGCAAACCAACCAAAAGTTGCTACTGGGGATGGTACCATGAACATCTACATCACACACATGTGGACTTATGAGCACCTACATGCTATTAGTGAGACGACAAATCAGCGGAGGTACTCCGTTAATGTCAGGGAAGGTGTCGTTGGTAATCAGTTGTTAGGGCAACATGTCCTACCTGGCCGACTGACTGGTCGTGTGTACCTTCATTTCCTGCAGCACGAGATACTCGAAAGTTTGGATGTTGTACTGTTCAACAACTGGTGTATATATCGTGGCTTGTCAATGTCGTAGCCTCCCAGGTTCCCGGACTTGAACTCATTGGATTTTTTCGTGTGAGGATATTTAAAAACTTTGGTGTATGCCAGGACTGTTGACAGTGTCCACGAACTACAGGAACACATTTTGGATGGCTGCCACCGCACTCGGAACACACTTAGAATTTTTGAACGTGTACAGACATCGATGCGAAGACGTGCTGAAGCCTGCCTTCACATGAACGTAGCCCATTTCGAATACTTGTTGTAATGTCTTCGTCCACATATGCAGCATTTTGACGTTTTGATCCTCGGGAACACTGCACTGTAAAAAAATTTGTTCTTTTACAAAGAAAAGCCTTGGAAACCCAGTTGCCAAAGAAATTCCTTGTAAAACTACAATGGTTGTCCTTGTAATAAAATACAAAGTAAATGTTTGTAAAATTACATGGACTAGCCTCGTAGCTGTGCTTTCAATAAGGGAAAAAAAAAATTCAAATGTTCATTGTTCTTCATAAATAACACTGAACTTATTATTTAACAAATAACTTTTAAATAAAGGACGTACACATGAGATTATTTTGAAAAAATAAAAAGAAAGCTATGGGGGATGCTATGTTTCGAACCACTCTCCCCATGCTTAGAACCTACGCATCTTACCCCCCCTTTTTTTTTTTAATGTTTGGTGGAGTGGCGATGCGGAAGCTGCCGCATCAACACTGCACCAAACATTCCCCCCTTTAATGTAACTTAATTTGAGTGACCCCAGTACTTTTCGTGATACAATTTGTATAGTGACAATTTTTTAAACCAAATGGACAAACACAAATTAACACCCAGCCAGACCTGGGAATCGAACCCAAAACCCCCCTGCACCAAAGCCGGCCGCTCAACCAACTGAGCCACGGGGGGTCGGCACCACTAACCCACCGTGACTTACGTGTCGCTCATCCTTTATTTATTTGTATACATTTAATGTAAACTCCAGTAATATTTCTTTCTTTTAAAGCACGCAATTAATATAAATATTCACTTTGTTCCAGAAAAATACTTTTCAGAAGTTTTGATCTTTGCAAAGTAATTTCCGGCGAACTTACAATTTTTGTAGGCTTCACATTTTTTTCTGAGTTTTTTGCTAACAAAATCATTTAACGTTATAAACTAATAATTTTACAAGGAAACTTTTGAACATTTATAAAAGTTTGTACAACTACGAAGAAGAGCCTTGTCATATTTTACAAAATAATTTACAGTGCAGGAACTTTCGGTATAGGTACAAAGAATTCCTTTGTGGTATTATAAAGTTTACCTCATAAACTAATGATTTTACAAATAATATCTTTGTACTTTTACAAGGACTTGTGAAAGTGCAAAGAATATCCTTGTAAATTTTACAAAATTTTTTTTAGAGTTTGGTATTATAGCGTTCCTGTCGTAACATGTAATGTGTCGTATTGGGAAAACAATTGGTTTCCGGAACGATGTTTATTTGCTTGTTTCATCATCCTCGACACACCCTATTCGCGTGTAATCATAATTACCAATCTTCCTATACATACATAAGGATTAGTTAGATTTGTTAAAAAATATATATATTTATTTGTTGTATTTGGTAAGTTTTTGACTTGGGCTATAGACATGGGTACTATTTCCTGTAAGTTCAGATCTCGTTCAAACCGGAAATTTTCCAAAAAACGTTAACTTAATTTGTTTGTGTGTGTTATGCAATGAAAAGTGTTATACTGCAAGTAATTATAATGGTAAACACATTTCAAATATAAATTCGTTATATCGCTAACTGCATTGTGAGATTTCATTGTAGGCTACGAATTTACCAATAACTGAGGGAAATGTTTCAAAATATATTACTTAATGAATAACTTTAGAAAATATAACTTAATGGCATATAATGCCTACTCCAGCAATCGTTTTCAATTGCTAGTTCCTGGCCAGGTGCAAGAATTTTTTATGTAATGTTGTTGTAGTATTTAACTCGATTCGGGGTTAGATAACTGTAAATTTTTTCGTCAATTAATTAATTACACTTGAGAGGAACTGATAAAGTGCTATTTTACATCCAGTTTGTGGACATATCTGGTTTTGGCATGTTTTGTGAGAGAGAATACCCCTCTTTAAGTAAATTAAATGAAGTTCATACATTACTACTGAATGTTTTAGAAATGTGAACACAGTTATTTCCTTTGGTGTACATATTCCACTTTTACTAAGTCACAGCAAATGTTTCACCCTTGGATTTAATAGTTTTTTAAAGGCACAATATGTTGTGGGAAGTCCCAAAACACAATATCTCGGAACATAGTAATAGTGTGGTTTTCCCAAAAATAAGATACCCACTTGCCAAAAATATCTAAATTTTTTCAGCTTTTCCAGCCTACCAAGCTTTGTAAAGTCCTTATCTTATTGCAGGAAAGAGTACCCTCTTAAAGGGAAACAATGTTTGACAATTTTAAATATTGATGTGTAAACTTGTGTCATTAGATATCACACCATGGCATAGTTCCAAATTTGTCCTGTACTTGCATCACTAAGATGTCGAAGGTTAGTACTGTGAGTTCGAACTTTATTTTGTATAATGTGGTTTAAGCAAGCTTTGACCTCGTTCGCTCTATGCCCTGCGTCACTTTCGGAACATATTTTCATGGTTTAAAAAATACAATGCTAGTTGGGGGAAAATATATTACATATTATCTTATAATATAATTAAGGGGATTGCTAACTTAATATATGATTAGGGTTGACGTATAAATAACATACTAAATTAGTTACGAACTTTATCAGCGATTTATATTACATAGCACTACACGAAAACAATTACTGTAGACGCGGAGGGAGGCTAATCGTTAAGGGCGTTGGACCCGTAAAATTTAATTTTTTTATATTTGTGCCAAACACCGTTCAACATCAGATAACACGTCATTTCCCCAAATTAAAAAAAATTAGGCCCCATAGTTTTCGCAAAATGACTCATCAAAGTCACGAAATGGCCATTACGGTGCAGCCAAAATCAAAAAAAGTAATTAACTAATGAATTCAAAATCACGGGAACTGAAAGTCAGTGTATCAATGCATTTCATGACTTGTTTGACAAAAGTTAGTTTTGAATATTTCAGTAGTAGACGAAAGTCAAAGTTATGCAAAAATCTACTCATTTTCATCCATTAAAAAAAAAAAATAATAAAAAAAAATGTCGCTTTGTGTTTACAAAAGTGTCTTGAAGTAGTTCACATCATTAAGTATCGATATGAATTATCTTGTTTCTGCAAGTTTATTATTTTTTATTACTTTGGCTACACCGCAACTGCCATTTTGCGACTTTGATAGGTGATTATGCTAAAACTATGGGCCCTAATTTTTTTTATTCGGGGAAATTACATTTTATCTGATGTGTAAAAGTTGAAGAGTGTTTGGCACAAATATAAAAAATTTTGAATTTTTATGGGTGTAACGTCCTTAACAATTATAATTTTATTTATTTAGGCACTCAATTTAGTTACGACGACAGTCCTATCCGTATAATTGTTGGGGACCGAGGCTGATGTTATATAGACGACGAACGCGACTGGACGTCCTGGTGCATCTCGGCTTGGTGACGATATGGATCAGACAGACAGAAAGACGACAGACTGACCTCGTGTGTAGCGTGACACGCCCCTTTATTGTGTCGTGTGTGTCAACTCGTTACCTCTCTAGAGTGGGGGTTTTACTGACGCATTAAGCCGTGTTTAATGGTATCTTTCTTTCGCCCAGTTTGTCGGTTGGTAAACTATTTCAGGCGGCCTACTTGCCACGATCTAGCTATCTTATGTTTGAACCAGGGTGTACATCATGGTTCATAACGATATATAAAAATATGATAGATCTCCTGTATGGTAGTAATGATGTGTAAGCTGTTTAAGGTAAAAGTACTTCGTTCGTAATTGCAATTGTCATTATAGTAAATTCTATAAAAAAAGGCATGGGCATACAGCAAACTTTATCTTGAAAGGTTCCTTTTGTACTTTTTTCAAAACAGCATTGAAAATGTTGTTCCAAGAAGAGGAGGTGCGTATTAGCAACACTCATCTCTCTGGACAGATAGTGTGTTACTTTAAAGCTGTAATGTGACTTGTATGTAAGGAAACGTTTAGTATTACTTTTGATTAAATATAATTTTTCTTTACTATTTGCATTAGGCCTATTGTGATGCTTACCCGACCATCCATAGGGAGAGCGTCTTGCAATTTTAAATTTTCCAATCGTTTGCTTCCTCCTTCCTTTACACCGTTGAGGCTGCAGTACGATTTGTGACAAACTCTTACCTCTCAAACATATTTACAAATAAAATAGTAATTATATGCTGACTGGTGTGTAACAGCGTTAGATAACTTCCTCTTGACATGTGATGTAGGTATGCCAACCTTGAAGATAAACATCTTCAGCCAACTTTGAAGGAAGGCCTTTGAACCTTTGATGAACTGATTGCCAATTATTCGCAGTAAGTTTGTCGAATTTTTTTTTGCACCTGGAACAATCATATAGAGACTTCGTATGTTCTCAAATAAACCAAGTAGGATCGTTAACTTCCACTCCAAACCCAATAAAAAATTTTTAAACTAAGATATTTAGTTCATAGTCATGCGTCTTCCTCACGCTGTAGAACGACACGGTGGTTTTAACTCAGTTTGGTCTAAATGGCACGTAGGCAGTTTTTTACTTGACTCTTTTAATTGTAAAGTGCGTATCGTCCACGTATCCCAATAACTAAACTGTTGTGCCAGTAAACCGTATTGTACCTATTAAAAAAAAACAGCATCGCGACTACAAAAATATTCATTTCCATCAGATCCTCAGTTGAAATGGGTACACTTATTCAAACATCGAAAATTACGTATAAAAATTCATTAGCAAGACGTTTTAGTTAGTAGTGTGTGCATGCACCATTTTCATATACATAATTCATATATTTATTAAATATTATTTTATTTCTTCAAATGAAGCTCCAAAGCTATTAGAACCAACTTCGAAAAAAACAAATGTTGGTATTCATCTGTTTGATGATAAACATTTAAAAAGCCTTTCAACTTTCGTCGACATTAAAAGTTTAAAATTGTGTTACTCAAAATACAAGTACCATCTGATGATTATAGAAGGAACTTAATATAATTTCAACAATTTCTTTATATACAACACACAATTATTGAACAGTTCCCAGTGTAACTCAAACAATGACAGGTTATGGTTACACGTTTCTTTGAATTTTTTTTTTTCTCAACTTCAGTTATTCGTTGTAACTCAAAAGCGCTGGCCCTGTTATGGATTTTCACGTCACTACTACTGGGAAATTGTTGCTTGCTTCGAACAGAAGTTATGGAGAGGCGTACATAGCTAACGTTTTGCAGAATTACAAGTTGAAATATGGTTAAAAAATATATTTCTTAACCATTTATTTTCCTCTGACTTTTACTTACTAACATTAAAGCACTCTTTAATATTAATACTTCAGACGTTATGTGGTTAGTTAAGTTTTAAAAGATATGGGCTGTGCATAAAACACTAATACGTATTATCATTATTGTCATAATTTTCATCGTACTCTTTTCTGTGCATTTACAATGTATTTAAAATTACTTTATGTGTTTATTCTCACGAGTAAATAAAATTCTGAGCTAAAAATTAACCGTTTTAATCAGTAGTTATGAATATAAAGAATCAACAATTAAAAAGGTTTTAGTAAAATAAAAGTAAAATTTTCTAACAATCTATATTACGTGAAACAAAATTTCTACCATTAACCCCCACACCAACAAGAAACTTTAGATTCACTTGAACAGTTATAGTTAGTACTGTCAAATTTCATGCATTTATGTCAAGGAAAGCACGACTTCAATTTTTCGCTCCGAAATTTTAAATTGCTTACTGTTTCTCTTCGTCGAAAGACAAATGTAACATTCTTAACTTCCCGTTGCCGGCGCAATAAGAACTGTCAGCTCTTACGTTCCCCCATGTTGATGTGTGCATGTGCCTGTTGAGTAAGTATGTTCGCTGTCCTCATGTCACTTAGTTCACGCGTGGTAGTTGCTTGCAGACTTGGGAAACATCTCACAGATGATGCGAACAGCAAGGTACGTCGAGAACGCAAGGTGAAGTTCTTGTCCCCAACAGGGAATACGGAATGTGCTCCCATTATTCTAGATACAAAGTGCACGAAGTTTCTCCTCGAGGTAGACTACATTTTCCTGAGCTAACATTTCGCGCGACAAATTTGGCGACAAGGAATCTGGGGCGCATACGTTAGGAGTTTACAGCGCGCAATATTGCCTTGCATGCAGGAGAGTTGGCTGCAATGCAAGACTTGGGAATTTCTTGTCTTCTCTGACCTCATAAACGTACATATTGGACTGCATTCGTAATATTGTATTTTTACGGTGTAATGTTCGTTTTAGAGAAGTAAATTGTGACTACAATTTCCGTTTGTGAGTTTCTTTTTTTGCTTTCATAGTCTTGCTAAGACTGCACGACAATAGCAAGAATAAAAGTTACGGGAACATAGGTATAACAACTGAGTGTCTATTCAAATGAAATAATTCGCACTGATAGTAGATGTTATGGGACATATGATAAAACGATTAAAAACGCACACTGAAATTCCTTCCTACTTTTTAAAAAATTCTGAAAATTATGACTATTTACTCAATCTATGGCAATTTTTAAATCCGACAAAAACACTTTGTTGTGTGTTTCTTAATATTTTAGCAAATGATCCATATAATCTAATTTCGGTATAAATTATTTCATTTTTAGTATGTCACTTGGTATTTGTTATTCATATCTTCTCGTAACGTGCAAATTCTTGTTTTGACATGCCGCTATGCGGAAACTATGTGAGCTAAAAAAATTCTTGCCAGTGGAAAATGCAGTCACATGAAACGATACGAACACATGTTGTGCAAATATAAAATTATGTATTTTTACCACGTGAACAACCGTAAGGCAATGATACAGTATTTCTACTGCTTTCACAATAGTTTTTTTTTTATTTCAAAACAAGGGCATGTATTGAAAACGGCTGCACAATTTTGTTGAAAAAATGTTATTACTAAGTAGTAAAATTTTTTTTCCAAACAAAAAGTTACATAGATTTAGGTAATTAGTTCGATGTTGGAAATTTATTTAATTGCATAACTAGCTGAAACCATTGTTAATTTAGTCTTGGAAAAAAAAAGTTACCATGGTAAACAGTGTTTCTAACAAAACTGTGCAACGCCAGTTATTATTATTTTAGACATGTAAGTTAGAAAGTACATCCGCAGATAAACGCAGACCAACTTTCTTTACCTTTTAAAATTTTGTCTCGGCATTTAAATCTCAATTTCTGATTGTGACTAGACCGGCTCTCATTTTCGTATCTGTAAGTGGATGAAATGTGTGCTGTCTGAAACCTTTATGCGCCCTTCACCGTTGTCATAATCGTATCATTTTCACTTCGTATAAAATCCATGGCTAACTTAGCCGTAAACTTGTAAGAGAATAAAGCTAAATTACCACACAGATGTTTTGCTTTGGAACTAAACTTGATAGCACATATTTTCCTGTGAATGCACACATACACAAATAGGCTGCAGATCAACATATTTAAGCCCCCCCCCCCCACCTTCCCCCACCTGTCCATCAAATGCGTTTCGGTGAGTTATGACTATTTTTTTTTGACGAAACTATTAAACGCACATTATATCTACATATCTACGAAAATAACTCACACTTCAAAATATGTTGCTATAGTTTTAAAAATTCGGCACGTTTATTAGAAATATTTTTTTCTCGACCTTCAAAACTGTCAAAAATTGCTTTTACAGACTGCCGTATCTGGAAATTTGACAATAGGATTCGAAAAACATAACTATAGAAACATGCGTTAGACTTTGAACTACGCTGCCCGCAAATAAAATAATGTGGTGACAACTTAATGTCCCATAGGAAGAATGATAATAGTAAAGTAGTGCACGCTAGCTGAGTGACTTGCGCGGGGAGGCGATAATGCATTACATACGTCGGTTAGTGTCTCTTTTACCGCTTCTGCCTCACACACACAAAAGCGCAGTCTATCTAGGGAGCCCCCTTAAGAATGTTTAAGTGGGGGAAAAATCATGATTTTTATATTTGAATGAAACACTGTTAGTTCTGCAGACTTTACTTGGGCGTACATTTTCCTCTTATAAAAAAAATTTGCTCAGTCAGTTTTCCCATAATGGCATTTAAAATTCAAAATTCGCATGTTTTTAGTTCATAGGCTACATCCCCCGAAAACCAATAAACACAATGAAACGAAATAATTCACGGTGAAAGTACATAACCCAGGCTAGAGCTTTAAGTATATAAAAATACTATAGAAATATTTTCTGTGGGCTTAGAATATGCACATGTAAATCGTCAGTGGAACTGTAAATCGCCATCATATTTGTCACTCTGGTGTAGCAGTTATAAAAACTGGAGTATTATTGGAGAAGTAATAAAATGTGCTTTTTATAATTGGTGGCATACTATTTTAGCATTTTAGAAATGTAAGACGTTTTCCTGATTTTTATCCTGAATCAGTGAATGGGTGGCCTTTCATTCAAAGTATAATTTTTTTTTCGTAATGATGCTCACTTTTTTATCAGGATGTTACATCGGTAAATTTCTTCGCTAGATTTGGTGAAACATTTATGTCTAATGTTTTATGTCGTTACATATCGCAACCACCAATCACACCTATTATCAATGTGAGAATTCACATTATATATATATATATAACATACATACATACATACATAGATTTTATTCACTCGTACTTTCCGTTAAAGATTGTGCCATTGGAAAATGCCCTCTAATATAAGAAAAAAATATTAAAATACATGCATTTTACTGGAATATAATTTGTACTAATTTGTTTACTGTTAGTTAGATGTATAAATACGATTTATTTCCGTTTTTAATTCAACATTCTTCGTACAAACACACGTATAAGCCGATGCATTAATTTTGATGTGGCTAAATAAACGAATAAACGTTTTGCAGCAAATGACCACACGGTGACAAAATCGACGGCTATCACCGAGAGTCCTTTTTTTAATATCTGTCGGCAGCAACGCGAAACAAAATTTACGGCCAGCAATAAAAAAAAATCCGGCAATTCCTTCCCGCGTGCAAAGTGCGTGGCAGCCGGCGCACAGCCAATAAAAAAGTTACAGTTGGCGGGCGGAGCGGGGGAGGGGGCGTTATAACGTTTAGAAATTATCAACTGGTGTGTGTATTTATTCTCTCTGGCGGCGCGCGGCAGGTCGTAAACCAGGGCGCGAGTCACGCGAGTGGAGGGCCACACGTGTTGCACGGATGGCGGGAGGCCGCGTCAAGATGGCGGCCCCTATGACCGCAGCGCTCCTGGTGGTGGGCTTATGAAGCCTGCTTCTCGCGAGCAGGAACGACCTATGTGTACAGCTACTGAACTCTGATGGAAAATAATACCGCACAAAATTCTTTTCAAAGCAAAAATACATTTGCGCGTCTGCAGCTTACCTTCATAGTCAGCAAATCACTGGCATGTGGCATCGCAGTAACCCTTGCTCTCATTGGCACAGACAAATAAGTGATGCCTCTTCACAAAGACTCTCTGCCAATAATCATGAAGCATAGCTGCAGAGGTACTCGAAAGGTTATCCAACAAATTGGTGGAAACATATTATTATAAAAATTACTGTCCCGACCTATATGGTCTTTGTACAGTCATGTGGGATAAAAATAGCAGAAATAGTATTTTTATTTAATTTTTGATACGTGGTGTAAAATACTAATAATTTATACAATTAAAAATGTACACTTCTGCCTAGTAATCGTTCAAAACGTTGAGTGAGTTATTGCAGTTATATAAATACAGTTGTCATACTCCCTTGCAGTACTGTGTTCCACGTCATCCGTGAAAGCCAAATAAGAGATTAGAAAAATATTAAGTTTTAAAATTATTTATACACAGGCTTAGACAAGGCGGTATAAGATAACTTTGCGTGTTGATTGCTTATGAAAAATAAGTTCACAATTTTTAAACTATTTATCCGTAACGTAATTCCTAATGAAAGTAATGTTACACTGAAAATCTACTGTAAAATGCAATTTCTTTAAAAGTTAAATTGAATGCCTCTTGATATTAAGCAACACCTTTCTGGGTAGTGTTAGGAAAATATAAGGTCGAGTAGTATTTTATTTTATTTTTAAAATTTAAGTTTCTAGGTAATTTTTCAGGGTGGCATTACTATCACCACTATACATTCAATTTAAGGAAAAAATTGAAAACACTTTTCCCACATACTTTTCGTACGCTGTCACCTGGCGGAGTCACCACAATAGGTCGTAAAACAATCATCCATCTATATATATATATATATATATATATATAAACAGGATGTTCCGGAATGAAATGACGATATTTTGGGAGGTTACAGTAAGGTAATAGTGGTCAAAAATGTTCATCAATATGGGACGGTTGTCGAGATGGCACTATTTGAATGTAAACATTGATAAGATTTAAAATTGCTTTTATTGTTTTATATACAGTTGTGTTCCTCCGTCCATGTGAACTATTTGATCACAGTGACCAATACTATCACCTTCCAGAATAGTCCCCTTTCCTCCTTGGACGCCCTGATTATGTTTTATGAACATAATTTAATATCGGTGGTGATTGCAAAACTTCTAATAAGCAATAAATAAAACACAATTTTTGGACAAATGATATAAACTGAGAAAAATATTAAGAATGTCGTTAACACAGAAATCAAACAGAATATACTATTAGATAGAACACAATTAAGCAAAGTCTGGGTATGTAATGATATCTTTAAATACGTAAAACCAACCGACAAAAGCTTATTTTTTACATATTTCAAATATCAGTTTCCTTATTGACCAAGTAACTTAAGTACTTATACGGAAGTATAAATTCTGTCGTAAACGTAATTTGTGAAATAAAATACTAAATATTTATTATCACATATTCACACCTCTGAAAAAAAATTAATGGGACAAGAATCACACTAACGATAAATACACGTATTCCTTAGTGCAGTAAAATGACTCAGAGAAATATCTATAGGCCGATCATACATAACACTGACTATTACAAGCTGAAGGCAAATAATATTGTACTTATTATTACGTCGCAAAATACAAAGTATACAAAAAGGTAATTCGGTAGATATTTCCAGCTAGGGTGGACGCCAATTTTACTACAGAAGAACCAATTTATTTTAGAAATTGTTACCCTTACGAAAAATTTCCTTTCTGTTAATAGAAATGATAAAATTTGTCAAATTATATACATGTTCCCTGTTTCAAATTTGTAGCATTGAGTGTTATAAAAAAGCTGGATCTTGAAAAATGCTGTAGAATTAATGACATTATAGATATTTACATTTAGTTTTATTTTCATCTGAATTATTACACTTCGTTTGCACGTATTTTATTTTAACATGTGAATGTTCTATTGCGGCAATTAAAATTAAGTATCTTAATAAATATATGTTAATTGAAGTTCTTCAGTCTTACACTGTTTGCATTTAATAAGACAGGTGTACGTCAATATATTTTATTCCAGCGGCATCGTTTTACATGCGGTCCTAAAATTGCACAAAATAATAAGACATAAAAATAACTGACGGTAAGATACTTTAGGATACTTTCAATAAACAAAATTCTTACGGGCGCCCATTCGTAACTCTGCATAAGATACACATATCTGAACGTATAGGAATACTGTCGAAAACTGTAACATATTAATTAAGTGACTTGTACAGAAATTGAGTGACATATTTATTTTTTAATAAGATAATAGCTTTATTTATTTCTCTAAATTGTATACGTGACAATTAAAAACCTTTAATTCAAACAGTGCACGACCTCGTTAGTCTGTAATGCGATCTGCTATGTGGCCACTATATTCTTGCATTTTAGTAAAATGTGATAAAAATTAATTCCAAATTATTACTGCCAGCGAAATGCTATACGTAATTTTCCAGTCAGGGTAAAATAGTAAAATAACATCAATAAATTACACATAAATTATTTTGTTTAAAGTGTTTTCTTGAAAATGTGAAGTATGTGTCTTTTATGCTGTTGTATTAATAAAATAAAAATCACGCATTTAATTGTAAGAAAAATGTCATTCCTGTATGTTGCAGAGAACATGTCTCGCTATTCGGTGACTGTGCGATGACTCTCTGTACCTTAAAACCTTAAGACATAAATACAAACGCCTTTTGAGTAGATAATGTCTTGCATAGAATGTTCAGCTTCGCCGACAATCTGTAAATGTACTCTGGGACTTCAGATTTATCGCGCCCTTGGGCAAAATTCTTCATAACTTTCCTTCCAGAAGTTTGGTGAAGTAAGTTTGTAAGTTATTACACGTATCGCACCCAACAAAGTATCTAAGAAACTAAGATAGGAGAGTTAAAAAAATTGCTAAATTTAAATTTCTTGCAAGTTTACTAGAAACGGATTTTTTTAAGGAGTGATAATAATGATATTTTATTAAAAAAAAAATTTCACAACAAAATAATCGCAGAAATAAGAAGACCTATTCTTATTGGAAATCCATGTGTTTCTTGCAAAGTGCAAGGAATCTATATTTATTACTATTATTAATTTTTGTTCACTTATCGGCATTTCAGAAAGGAAATATTAAATTAATTCCCAGATGCATAACTTCATATTTTTGCAATTTTGGTGTGTGTAGTGAACATTGCTGCTCACTGATGGGGTTTCTCGTAGTACTTCTGTTTTCTCTCCTTGCATTTAATTGTTCCAAACTGAACTCATATCATTGTAACAAACACTTAAGACGGCAACAGGTAAGTGCATACAAAATCGTATTTATTCCTCTACTACATATTGACGAAAAGCAGAATAATTCATGTTAGTATGAACTTGATTCACTAAAAAATCGTTCGTATTTCACTGGAATCAAACTATATATATATATATATATATATATATATATATATATATATATATATATATAAATTATGTGGTCATCGCTTAATGTTCCATAGTGAAACGGTTTGGCCGGAAGCTGTTTGCATGCTAGTTCCGCGCTTGGGTCGTTGAAGCGATGCGGCATATAATGCGCGCTCCAAGGTCGCCCTTATGTCTCCGTCATTTCTGAGCCTCTAACGTACAAGTAGGTGGCGCCCTTAAATGCTAGTTTTCTGTAAGATAAGAGCAGGAAGTGTAAATATGCATTTGATATTAGTCTCTCTTTATATATAAGGTACTAGAGGAATCAAATTTTTATTAAATTCATTAGGTTCCACACGAAATATACATAAAATTTCTCTCTCATAGAGTGATATTTTCTTTGGTTGTAAATCTGAAAATACTTGTACAAGCGCTGTACTTTCCTTATTACAGCAATTCAATTAAAATATTTCTCAGAGGTACGTAACTTATATTTTTGTTTCCTGTTATTGTAACCAGGATTTTACAGAAATATAATGTTAGTCCATAAAGATTATGTCAGTGGCGGATTTGCATACGCCTAATTTTAAAATGTGGAGTGAAGACCAATACGCTACCACAGTGATCAGAGGAAAAAAAAAATCTTAATATTTGAATTTAATGTTCGATTGTACAAGCCAGAGTTCTGCCGGAAGCCCTTCTCGAAGGACTTTTGTACTTTGCAAAAAATCCTGCTAGAAGGACGCAATTTAATTAGTTTCGTCATATTGCAGCTGTCCTTCCAGCAGGACTGCGTCCTGCTGGCAGTATACTCAAATAGGTGGCGCATTTCTGTTAATAAATGAACTAAATAAAGTAAAACACATCATTCTTTAATTGCACACTCTTAGTTAAATAATGTTACAGAAGAAGATAAAATAGAAAACATTCATTGCACATTTTAAACTATGGAACAGGATATTAAATAGAACATATTTTCATGTTTATTCAAAATAAATTTAAAAAATTAATAATTAGATACGCATATTATTTATGAATAATGGGACCTATGTACTTGTTGATAAAAACATAAATAATTACAAAAAAAGACAGAACACCAACTCATCTAATTGGAATCCCATGTTGCACATGATAAGAGGAACAGTCACGTTGGGTCTGGGGGCTGCACAATACTGCAGAAATCCCACACAGTCTGCAATAAAAGCTTGCTTTCTGTTGCACATGCCTTACCGGTGAAAAAATTACACACTTTTGCTGCACCCTTTTCCTTTTGTCGTGTTTAGAGAGTGGTTGAAGTTTGTGGCTTCCTGGTAATGCCATATCACAATGAGTAGTATGAGTCAATGAGCGATGTTCTGATTGACCAACTGAAGTAAAGGTATTTGTGATCGGTTGTAGTGCCAGATTTTGAGAGAATGTTGCATGATCAATGTAATTGGACGCCCACTCGATAGTTTTACTAACACGTCTGTAGCAGTGAAATCAAAAGTAGCGAGACGGCCAGACGAGCGTAGTCACATTTCGTATGGCCAGTCTCAGCACATGCGGCACATAATTTACGTACAAATATATTCGTCAATAGGAGTGAAAAGGTAATAAAATTGGCAGGAAAATTAAAATTTGTAAAACCAAACAATTCACTTACTGTGATTGTCTGTGTGTTCCTCCATGTGCACAAACGGCGACAATGCTGCTGCACACTCATCATAACGAAGATCTGCACGAACTTTTGTTGTTGTTTGATCTATGTTCAACTTCACTGTAGCCACACACCCAGTAACAGCTTTCACAATACCATAACATTTAACAATATCCCATTTATCGCCGAAATTGCTCTTGCTCCACGCGTTTTCGGTGCCAGGTGCATCAAAATACGTCGCATTTACGTGAACCCTGTCACTTTTCACTTCACACCCCGCCATTTCTAAACGAATAGGCGTACCAACCTCAATTTGGAATGCGTTGAAAGTTAATTTACCGCTCCTTACAACGGTATATTAATCAGTCCTGCTAGCAGTACAGGACGTACTCATATGTGCTATACAAAATGTCCTTCTGGTAGGACGCTGTACAATGTAGCGTTCAGAATATCAGCTAGTTCACAGATAACGTACAGCTTAAACCGTTGGGACAAGAAGCAATAAATTTTGCAAAGTGTTCCTTATATAACGTAGGTAAGCACTAAACATCGATTTTTTGAAAAGTCATCTCCTAAGGGTGTTCAAAAGGGGGTTAAAATTGTATGAACGTTCGTTATTTTTTTAAGTTAAATAAATAGAAATGGGATTTAGGCTTTGTTTATAACTAAAAGTCTGTTGTATCAGCGTTTTTGGAATTTCATTCCATAAGGAGGTAAAATAAGAGACGAAAATTTGTAGAACAGTACGTTATTATTAGAAATATTATATATTACAAGAAGTTACCAACATAACTGATAAGCATATTATTTTCAAAGTGAGTGCAAATTAACCGTTATAGTTAAAATCTTTTGTGTACATCTAGGAATATAATAGCTAATTAAAGAAATTTAGGCGTAAGAAAAACGATAGGCACAAAACTTAAGTCAGCTTATCGTTGCTATTGTGAAAGTGTGAACTCATGATAAAAGAAACACATAGTCAAGTCAGCTTGGTGTGTAGTACATGTGTACAAAGTTTGATAAAAATCTGTAAAATATTTCATCAGATATGTAATAATAGGCTCAAATTTATGAAAGTGACAACCATTATGAAACTCTGAACACAGGATAAATGAAATACACAAACGTCAAGCCAACTTTGTGCGTTGTATATGTGTACCATGTTTAATGGAATTCTGAAAAAAAAAAAAAAAATATATATAATAATAATAATAATAATAATGCATGTAGTACTTTGCTAAAATGTAAAAATGGCCGCCATTTTAAAATATGAAAACAGAATGAACGAAATACATACAAGTTAAGTCAGCTTTATATGTAGTATATACGTACAAAAATGAATGCAATTATGAAAAATATTTCCTAAAATATGTGATACTATGCTAAAAATAAAAAATTCCACCATTTTAAAACACGAACGCTCGGTTAACAAAATACATAAAATGCAACTCAGCTTTGTATGTCGTATGTGTGTACCAATTTTGATTGGAATTCTATAATACATTTCTTAAAAAGTGTTATACTATGCTAATTATGTATAAAGGCCGACCATTTTCAAAATATGAACAATGGATGGACGAAATACACAAAAGTCAAGTCAGCTTTGTGTGTCGTCAATCTGTACCAAGATTGATGTGTACGAAGTTTGCTGAAATTTGGCCACTGGTTCGAAAGTTTTTAGGGGATACACCACATACTCACACACGGACACACACACCAACCTACACACACGGACACACACACACACAGACAGGAAGGTGATCTCACAAGCCTACATTTTACTTCGGAACGTAGACTAAGAAACTAGCAGTATATCCACGGTTATGTCCGCGAGTAAAACTAATAAGCAGCTAAGATTTTATTTAATTGAAGAACCTCCTTTCACCAGATACGTAGTTCGGCCACTAAGTGCTAGGTTAACCAATCTACTATTAAGGTTACTCCACAGCAGCCTATGTAGACTTATTTTTAGTCATAGCAAAATAGACATTGAGGGGAAATCATAGTTTCTTATATGTGGTATGTAATCCGATGGTTTCAGTGCACTCTAAACTTTGATCAGTGAGAAATGAACTAGTTAAGTAAAATTCCAATCCTTTTGGTTTAAAATTATAAACTGAAATTATTATAACTGTGCTGACTGTTTAAGTTACTAAATACTACTGATATAAAGTGAATTTCACTTATTCTCAGTGATATTCATCTGCCCGTCAACAGCTTTAAATGCATTTTACACGTTCACCACATAGAAACAAATTGTTGGCTGGATTTCAGCGATGAACACTTCACTGACTGTAACCTCAGATTCTGCTTTCGAATACAGCATACTGGTAAGAAAACTGATTTACCTCGAGAGCAACCAATGAAGACTGTGGCCGCAATCATCTATACTGGCAAGAACCTTCACTTTACGCTTGGAGCCACTGGGGATTTTTTGGTGGGTCAAGGTTTTGTGGTAAGTTATACTCTGTTTCATATAAATTTGGATAAATTTTACAGTAACTTATGGGCAATAATTTTTAGTATTTTGTGATTTGTTGCACAATGTATGTAATTTTTATTTCTAAATGAATCTTAGATATCGACTTAAGCATTTGTACTGCAAAGTTTGTATTGTGTAGTGACACAAATAACAAAATAATAAAAATTACTGCCCACAAGTTGCTGTCAAATGAATCCAATATTATATCAAATGTAGTACACTAGTGCCCTAACCTTGAGGTTAATCTTATGGTATGACATGTAAGAAGAGGCTGTAGAGGAACCTCAGGGGGCAGAGGTTTTAGAGGCAATGCATGGACGTGTACTGAGGGAAACGGTTCTGTACAATGACTGTTCAACACGCTGAATCTCTGTTGAACCATAATACTGAAAGGTGCAGGTACACCAACCAGCTAGCAGCGTACAATAAACGAACATATTGTCCAGTAACAGGGGTTCAATAAAAAGGTATTGCTTGTGTACTGTATGAACGCTAATACCCGTACTTCGAG
The DNA here is from genome assembly GCA_003012365.1 of Medauroidea extradentata. Classification (NCBI taxonomy): domain Eukaryota; kingdom Metazoa; phylum Arthropoda; class Insecta; order Phasmatodea; family Phasmatidae; genus Medauroidea; species Medauroidea extradentata. The sequence goes on from PNEQ01092549.1 coordinate 26,836, forward strand.
TGCACAGCCGCACATATTATCACTTTCCTTTAAACGTGACCACGCTTCACCAACGAGTGTACTGCATAATACGTTCAAACATATCTGTACATCATGTAATGGTGAAAGTATTTATAAAAAAAAATAACAAAGTTATCATTCTCAACACACATAAACGTTGTACAACAATACCACATCCATATGATTGCAGCTCTTATTCCGTATAATTTATTACTGGATAATCGTTCTTGCTTATAAGATAGTTTGCCTTAAATGGTTTACAAAATAGATTTCCTTGGGGCAACTGATTTTTACTGACGCAAGTCTCATTCTGTAGAAGGGCGTAGAGCCCAATTTTTTTTCAAGGGGGGTGGGTTAAATTAACACGTTTCCGTTATTAAAGCGGGGGGGGAGGGTTTACAGGTGTCCTCCAAAGTGAAAATTTGGATTCCAAGGTGTAAAATCAAGCAATTTTAGCAGTTTTTTTTTTGGGGGGGGGGAAATTTCAAGGTTCAATCATGAAGCTATTTTAGTAGTTTTCCTGGCATGAGAACGAGTGTTCTACAATAATCATACTGTACCTGTTGCTAAAATATTAACTAGAGAACTTTTTCGATTATTTTATTTTTGAAACAGTCACAAATCAAATTTGGTTATTAAGTAATATCACAAAACATACTCTGCGAAAAATAGAAAAATGTATTGTTCCGCTAAATAAATAAAGATGTTATTAATTTTGTTGAAGCATATAAATTACTCTCAAATTAACAATCATAACGTTTGAGTTACTACTGGAATTTATTTACTTCAGCACTACAATTTTTTGATACAATTTATTTAAAACAAACTTATATTTGGTTGGTCATACTAAATTTTTCGTTAGATGTTATACTTAACAATATGTAAATATGATTTTACCCAAAATATTGGTTCCTGTTAAAAATACAAACGCTAGTTCGATTATATTAATTTGTCTATTTGCTGATACTATCATATTTATTCGATTCAACCTTATTTATTTCCTACTATATATATTTGGTTATTTAGCAATGGCGTATGTTAAAACATAGAAACGATTTGGTTGGACGAGACAAAATATGTCCGTTCGGGAAGTCGTTTTTGTAATGGCGGTTATTTGGTATGCACGTGATCACATTTACACACACGCTTGTTTAGAAAACTTGTCTCATCTTTTTTAAATATAGGTATGTAATACATTTTTAGAGTAAAAGTTTTTATGTCATGTTGCGTAGTTATGTTACGTTAATAATGACTGAAGATAAGTACAGTGGTTAAAAACTTTTTGTCGAGTACACGCGAGTGTATTTCTAGTTTCCATTTCATGGTACCCATATTTTGCTACATACTCTGTGTACAATTTTGTAAAGGTAGCAGAGAAGAAAACAGCGAGAACCAGCCAGAATATCAAAACCACGAGTTTATCGAAAATTACATGTCGCAAATGTGTGTACGTAAAATTCATAGAATTACTTGTATGTCGTGATGATCTAGGTGTAACAAGCGTGGACGAAAATCTAAAGGTTGTGGGTTCATATTCATATGCATACTGTATGTAGTTTTCTTATATCTACACGTGAATATTATTTGTGTGAATGTTGCTGTGCGAATAAATTTATTTTCGTGATCAGAGCAAACAAAATAATTTAAACTACATATATTTGAATGGTTGCTCAAACACATGAAGTATTTTTTATTTAATGATATCTGTTTGTTGTCATCAACCACCTCGCAACAAAATTAATTCAAAGAAATAATTTGGTTGTGACAAACGATACATTTTTTAGCACGTATAAAATACACCTTTTGGTTGTTTAGAGGAATGGGGTCTTTTAAAAAAAAGACACAAAACATTGTGTCCAAATGAACTGTGAGTCACAGACGGTCTAAAAGAGGTAACCGACAATATATAGGCCGACAAAAATTATTCGTATGCTTACAATTTTGCTTATTTTGAGTGATTATATTCTGAAATGAATTGCAGTTAATTGATAGTCATTATTACATATCATTATTGCTTACTCTCATAGAATAAAATTTCATGCGACTTCAATATGTTCGATACATTTCAGAATAAATTCGCGGTTTGCTAAATATTAAATTTCTTATCGCAGAAAATTAACGATTTGATTAAATAGGACCTCAGTGAGTTTCATTAAAAAGTAAATATTAAAATACTAAATAACCGACATAATTGTTTTTGTCATCTTATTCACGTAACTTGATCCCTTTAGTCAACTAAAAGTTCTCAGCTGGGCATGGCCTAAGGTAAGGGTTGCCATCGGAACTATAGACAGTACTGCTCGAGAAAACATTTGCTGGGAAACAATTTGAGTTAAATATTACCTAATTGTATTAAAAGTATTTTATCAAATAAGAAATTACTACCCACATCTGTTATTGGTTTATTTTCTTCTCGAGTGTAGTCACCATCATCGAAACTTCTTTTTAAACTTTGCCAATTACATGTCTATCCCTTCCCCTTCCACTAATACAGAATAGGTAGGCTCTATGAATACCTGCTGTGACAGAATTCATGGATGGAGGATGTCGCGCACCGATTGTAGCAATACACAGTTGCTCCGGAATGTATAATCACATCCTGTTAAAATATTACCAGGGCCCAGGAGGATTTTCACTATACATTATATTTAAACCTTACACACACGCCTATAGATAAATTTAGCAAATTCTAAATTTTTCTTGCAGATGCATGAACTATTTAATTACTTACTAATCTACTAAATTAAAACCTTGCCGGCCAAAAGCGAGCCCCTGGCAAGGGGGCGCTCTACCTCCAGGGGCGCCTTGGCCCCCCTGGCCTCCCCCCCCCCCCGGGGTTTACCTAAATGGTTCTGAAGCAGGACACACCTCGATATCTCAACTGGTTAGAACAATATCGTGGGCTAATTTAAAAAAAATTCAAAAATTTTTCCCTTTTTACGGACATAATTTCCAAAAGTCTTGAAATTACATTTAAGGCATTTATACAATAATCCAAAAGCAAAATCGACGAATATTTAATAACCAAAATTTCTCACCTTTTCAATCCCAACAGGTACAATTAAAAAAGTCTTAAAGTTTTTTTTAAGAGTATTTACGTAATAAACATCCTGAAGTGATTATAAACTGTATGTATCGACGGATTATATAAATATAAAGGATTTGTCTAAATGCATACATGGTATTTTCACCTCCTAGGAGATTGAATTTCTAAAAATCTCTTTTAGGTAGGCTATGTAACAAGTTTAATTTAAATGACGACGATAACCCATTGGGTTCGAACTGTATAGACGATTCTTGAAAAACGTTCTCAGCCCATCCTCTTCCCAAATTGACTTCGGGGAGTAGATTTGCGAAAAATCCTAAAACATATTTTTTCGTATTTACGCTAACATAAATTTGAAATAAAATGCAACACTGTATCCCGAAGGGTTCGACTGACATAGACAATAATAGAAAATCTGGTCTTTTCACCCCTTTAAAGAAAGAATATAAAAAAATCATGAAAAAAATTACGAGTGTCACATTAAAGTGAAAGTTACGATTATAGGCCGTCGGGTTCGAGCTATATCGACGTTTCCCCGAAAACACATTTCACCCCTTTCCACACCTTCGACAGTTGAGTTTTAAAAATCCCGTGTTAATGCTCTTCTACGACCTGAGGAGAACCCACACAAAAAATTCCACGTTTACATGTCCAGCTGTTTGGGCTTCAGCTTCATATGCCTGTCAGTCAGTGAACTCAACTCTATATATAAAGCAGAACATTGACTGACTGACATATCAAACTGCAGCCCAATCCACTGGACCTAGAAATTAAGCGAACTTAAGACTGCTTTTCGCGTGGACAGCTATAGCCACTTATCCTGCTGCAGAGTTAGCTCAACTAGCATATTTGTCAATGTAACGCTTGACGACTGAACTGCCTGTTTGGTACGCGAGCAAAGCCGCGGGCGTCAGACTGTTTTATATATAATGAAGACGAATTTAGTTATTTCGTCTTCTAAGCGTTTCTATACCATTCGTCTGATTGCAGTTAAAATTCGTTGACTTTATGTGTATTCGTCCGCAAAGGTTTCTAAAATTGATTTTTTTTAGTGTGAGGTTGTATGGTTTACCCACAAAATAGAGTGAAATGAAAATAGGTGAGCAAGTGAGTGCGCCCGCGTAGGGTTAAAAAAAACTTGTAAGAAAAAAAAGGGGGTTAAACGGGGTAGAGAGGTAGAACCTATAAAAAGCCTATAAAATTAGCGAAAAAAAATATTTTGTGAGTTGCTTTGACTGCACCAGTGAAGATTTCTGCAAAAAATATAATTAAAGGTGGTAGGGGTAAAACTGGGTAGAGGAGCTGAGCTACGTTATCCAACATTTAGTAAAAAAATTGTTGATTTGTGCATGAGCCTCGATATTAAAAAAAAATTGAGGATTGGGACAGGAAAGGGAGGCAATGACCACGAGAAGGTTTTTGCCAAAATAAATAAATTAATAAATTTGTGGTGAGTGTGTGGGCAAATAGGGTAAATTGGCAGAACGGGTTACCCCAAAATATTATTGAAGCAATTTTAATTTTAAAAAAGTTTCAAAAACAACCTTTAACATAATTTTGCGCCATTTAATACTTTTAAAGACTTTTGTGTTTAAGATATATTAACACATTAAATTGAATACCCTGCGAATGAAATCGTGAATGTTATAAAGTACATCAATATACGTGTATTTGTATAAAACATATGCAGATGCATATTAAAAAAAAATTGATAGGGGACAACGCTTATGCGGTTGTTTTTTCAGCTAAGAATTTGCTTCTAGCATGGCCCTTAAAGCGTCCGTTAAATTGTCAGGCTCAAACCCCTTTTCCTTCTGTATTACAATTATTGGGTCTATGTCTACTTGCAGTAACGAATCACATATAACGATTTTAGCACAGTCGTTGACTACTCCGATATAGGTAGTGGTGCGCACTGGCTTTTCCTATATTTATTTACGCTAGCTGTGAGCTGTACAGTCCTACTGGACAGTTCTAGTACTGTTTATATAGTTCAATAAATTTTACTGTGTTAATTTAATACACGTTTCAATTGATATTCCATTGCATTTTGCCGTTGACAGTTACACGTAAATGATTATTTTATGTGCATAAGTGGTGCTCTAATTCCAGCGTTCCTTGAACTGGCGACACTACGTTTAAAAACTACATATTTTTATATTATTAATTTTAACATACCTACGTGTATTCAAATATAGTTATACGGCATGTATATAGTGTGCTGTATCAGTGACATGGGATTGACCCCAAAATTAATTAAATTTTTATGCAGTTATGTATTGTGTAAGTAGTGGCATATAGCCGGTTTAAGCGCAGAAGGTTGAGGGTGTGGATCCGTGGAGCCGCTGATGACGCAATCAACATGGCCGCCGTGACGTCACGTCCGCCATTTTGGATGACATAACTCTCCGCCATGTTTGCTGACGTAACGTCCACCATCTTGTTTTTTGTTTTAGGAGTTTCCAAATTTGGTTTTTCCAAATATGACTTTTGATTTTCAAATTTGTTTTTCGACTCTCACTTGTTTTTCCCGCTCGTCATCTGCTTCGCAGCCGCCATGTTTGTTTACGTCGTCTGCTTGTGACGTCACATTTTTTTCGTCTTCTCCTAGTGACGTCATGATTCCATCATTGGCTGCTAGGCAGCGCTGCAGTCGTCATGTTTGTTTTCTCTGTCATCTGCTAGGTGGCGCTAGTGTCGCCATGTTTGTTTACGTTGTTATCTGCTAGATTGCATTAGAGTCGCTGTCACGGGCGAAGTTGCTTCTGTTTGTATATGGGATAGTGGTCCTTATGATTTAATTAGTTTTATCAAGTTAAAAATTTTAGTCCGCAGGGTGTGGGATTCGATCTTGCAACCTTTGTGTCATTAAGATTGACCTGCGCCCTAGTCGACTGAGCTACGGATACACTGGTAATTGAGACAGTTTAAATTTGGTATACATAAAAATACTTTTTGGATGTAGATAAAACATTAGATTTAATTTAACATGCTAATACAATTTTATGTAAAATTAAATTCTAATGTCATAGACTTCTTTTAAAATTTTTTTATAAAATACGGTTTTCCTTTAATAATAATTCCTTCTAGCATAGTTACTTAATACGATTTTATTTAAATTATTTCTTATAGCATAGATGTGGTAATTGTTATATAAATATTTTCCTAAAGCACAGTTATATCTTAAAACATAGTTATTTAGCAATGCATTGTAAGTTTAAAACAAATTAAGAGATTTTCCCGCACGCAGGCATGCATGTAATGTTTTATTGTGTACTATTTCAGTTTTTAAGCATAGACACGACCCCTTGTCAGTTTCTAAGCATAGGTACCGATTATTTCAAAGCTATTTGACATATGTCTACGAGATTCATAATGCTGTCTCTTATTTAGACCGAGAATAAGTTTATATGACTAAATACGCGCTCTGTCAGTTTTTAAGCATAGTTCCCGATTATTTCCAAACTATTATTCATATGTCTATGAAATTGAAAATGCAGACACTTGTTTGGATACAGAATAAGTTACTATGACTACATACATGCTTTGTCAGTTTTTAAGCATAGTCCTCGATTATTTTCCAAACTATTTGTCATATGTCCATAAAATTGAAAACACAAACACATATTAGTACCAGAATAAGTTAATATGAATAGATATATGTTTGTCAGTTTTTAAGCATAGTTCTCGATTATTACCAAATTATTTGTCATATGTCTATGAAATTCAAAACGCAAACACATATTAAGTACCAGAATAAGTTAATATGACTATACAAACGCATTGTCAGGTTTTAAGCATCGTTCACGATTATTTCCAAACTATTTGTCATATGTCTATGAAAATAGAAATGCAAACACATATTGAGTACCAGAATAAGTTAATATAACTAGATACATGCTTTGTCAGTTTTTAAGCATAGTTCTTGATTATTTACAAATTATTAGTTATATGTCTATGAAATTGAAAAACGCAAACACATATTAAGTACCAGAATAAGTTAATATGAATAGATACATGCTTTGTCTGTTTTTAAGCACAGTTCTCGGTTATTTCAAACCTATTTGTCATATGTCTATGAAATTCAAAACGCAGACACATATTGAGTGGCATAATAGGGCCTAAGTTAATATGACTAGATACACGCTTTGTCAGTTTTTAAGCATAGATCTCGTATATCCGCAAA